>CM019066.1:224840343-225116332 GCA_009667805.1 Leptobrachium leishanense | reverse complement strand
CAATTTGCCCGGCTACTGGGCATCACCTGGAAGCTATAGACCGCCTACAGGCCCCAAAGTTCGGGAAAAGTTGAAAGAATGAACTGTACCCTAAAGATTTTGATGTCCAAACTGTGCCAAGAGACGTCACTAGGCTGGTTGGACTTGCTGCCGATAGTCCTTTTTGCACATTAGGTGCAGACCAACCCCCCAATTGAAGCTAAGTCCGTACGAACTTATGTTTGGACGGCCAACCCCTCTGATTAATGGACTAAGGGGGGACCTTCGGGCATTGGGAGAAACTCAACTAAATGATCAGGTAGTAATGCTGGGTAAATCAATGCAGAAGTTAAAATACTTGGGTGGGGGATAATATACCGCATTTTCTGTATCCTTCATTGCATAAGTATTGTCCGGGTGACTCAGTATGGGTAAAAGAGTGGAAAAATAATCCACTGGGTCCAAAATGGAGAGGTCCTTACCTTGTCCTGTTATCAACCCTACAGCAGTAAAGGTTGCCGAGGTGGTCCCGTGGATACATCACTCCAGGGTAAAAGCAGCCGCAGCCAGTCCTGAACCAACATGGAAGGTCGTTACCAACGAGACCAACCCACTGAGGCTGAAGCTGACAAAGACCACAGCCATGAGCACCTAAATGATCCTAACCCAGATAATACAGAGGATCAACAAGTGGGTGTTTTGATGGGCACAGGTCCTGACCACCCGCCAACGGGGGATACCCACAGGGTGCTTTTTAGGGGCCCGGCCCCCACCCTTGATTATCCAGAAATGTTCTTTACTTTTGAAATTCCGGTGGGGAGGGATTGGGTTTATGTGACTGTAAAAAGAATTGCCCAAGGAATTCTGACACTCGGGGCATTTGTGGTGCTGATTTTATATCTTGCTAATTTGATTTATGGACTCTCGTGTGGAGCATGCTCTAATTGTACGGGCAATGTGGGGAAGTGGATATTTCCCATATCTGGAATGGTACGCACCCGGTGATGGAGAACCGTACCATGTGGAGACAAAAACGAGAGGCGCTATCTGGAACCAACCCAAGAGGACACTTACTTGTGCAATTCAAATATGACTATGCTAAAAAGTCTGGGCAAACTGCATGCTGGGTGTGTAGTAGACTGCACCCAGAGACAATTCATATACCATTTGCCTCTGTTCCAATGAATTTGAGTATGTTTGTATCAGGGAATATTACAATACATGCTGTCGATGCACAAAGGGAAAAGACAGAATCAGTCAGTCCCGGGTACCCCATAATAGGACCAGTGTATCCACCAGAATGGTGTTTTCAACTAGGACCAGATAAAGAAACAAATAACGAGGGTGGGTTATGTAACTCAAGTCAGTTCAACTGGACATTATACATTTACATATTCAAAACAGGACAAAAGGCGACTTATTTATATATACGATGCAGGCAACTCACTAGAGACCAAGAGGCGGTGATTGGGAATGTGACCAATGGGAGGCAGGGTGCAGTGGATAATGATGAGACGGCTGAGACACCTTGCGATAGAGATATCAAAGGGAACACTACATTCATCACCATTTATAGTGACAGGAGGGTACCAGGTGTGCTGTGAAAGGGTGTGTTACACATGGGTACCACCAACAATAACGGGAATGTGTTATTTGGCTAAGCTGGTCCCAATCCAGAAACTAAGGGGAGAAGACACAAACACAGACACAGAACTACACCCTAGGTACCCACTGGTGTTTGAAAGACCGAAGAGAGAATTGTTTGCGAAGATGGATCGAATATGGACATGGTTGCCAGCATGGACTGGATGGGGAGGAGAGATGATGAGGAGATTGAATAGCTATGTCAATCTGATGGATGAGATTCTGAATAGAACCAGTATGGATATCCAGCTGCTGAATCTGGAAATGCGTGAGTTACGAAAGGTGCAAATGATACATGAAATGGCGCTTGAGCAGATCAGTGCGGCCTTGAATGGATTGTGTGAAATGACAATGCACTATGAATGTTGCACCTTCATCAGAAACACTACACACGAAGTCCCAGACTATTACCAGGTAATTCAAGATCATCAGGAGAAGGTAGCACAGTTGCAGGGCACAGCCAGAAGGATTGCTGCCGAAGGCTGGAATCCGCTCCGTGGGTTTGGAGCAATGGGAGAATGGTTTAGTTCCATCTTGAGATTCATCTCAAAGATTGGATCCATGATACTTATGATAGCGGTGATCTTGATCATAGGGATACTGATATCTACACAAACACAGAAGATACCACTGATAATTCCACAGGGTATGTTCCCAGTGAAAGAAACCCCCCATTTTTCAGTAGTTTCAGAATAGTGGAGTGTAATGGCTACAAGTGCCAGGAAAAGATCCTGACACTTGAGCCAAGGGGGGAATGAAGTGGAAATAGGCTGGAAGACGGCCGCCATTGTACACAGGCGGCCATCTTGTTCAGAATATTGGTTCACTTGTATATAACTAGACAGGTTTGTAGCTGAGACTAGAATGAGGTATACGTAGAAACTTAGGAATGCGTTTAGATTAGCAGAAAAGCAATTAAAGCTTTATGAAAGATCTCTGTCTGTTCCTGGCACGGAGGAGAAAAGCGACTCCAAGGTCGTTGGGGCCCGTGGAAAGACGAAGGAGTATAGAAGACCGGGCCCCAGGCCATCTGAATAAACATAGCCGATAGGGAGGGAGGCACTGCCCGGAGAAAGACAGCACAAACAAATCACAGACTGTCAAACTAACGAGAAGTGTATCAATTTATAGTTATATGTGGAATGTTCTTTGTGTTCGAATTAATGATGGGAGGTATTAACCCACGTGGGGTGGGATAGAGTGTCATAGGGAGGTGGGCTAATGGGGATGTACCTAATTATGTATTTGGGGCATAAAACCTCATGTCTCTGTGTAATCGGGGCTCACTCTAAGCGATTCAATCCTGTGTGAGCACTTGTGTGACGACACAATAAACTCTTGCCTTTCCTGAAGAGACTCGTGTTTGGACAATCCTTGCTTGTGTCTGGTCCGGCGCCGTTAATGAAGTGAACCTGTCTGACTCCGGCTACAGCTACTTACCCTAGGATTCAAATCCCTGGCTGCCTCCATGGTTACAGCTCAGCTGGTCTCTCTCCACTCCCCCCACCCTGCACGTGTTGGACACTTCCTGCACAGGAGCAGGGGAGGGAGGCTCTGCTAGCTGCTGTGAGGAGGAAGGGGGTGGATGGGCGGGGCCAGCATCTTCCCATGCGTCTTCCTCCTCCTCTGCACCCCCCCCCGCAGGGCCTTTACTTCCGGTGCAGCGTGTGGGAGTGGGATCCCACACGCTGCCGAGTAAATGGGAAACCTTGTGCCCGATCCTTACAAGGCCTCCGCTCGCTGGGTGGTCCAGATTTTTCCGCCCCTCAACTGGCAGAAAGCCAGAATAGTAAGGCAGCCGCCTGTGCTGCCTTACACTAGCGCCGGCCCTGCTGCCCCAGCTGCTCTCATGGATATACTGCCCCAGCTCCTCTCATGGATATACTGCCCCAGCTGCTCTCATGGATAATGTCCCAGCTCCTCTCATGGATTTTGCCCCATCTCCTCTCATTGATATTGCCTCAGCTCATGGATAATGCCCCAGCTCATGGATATGCCCCAGCTCATGGATAATGCCCCAGCTCATGGATAATGCCCCAGCTCATGGATATGCCCCAGCTCATGGATTCTGCTCCAGCTCATGGATACTGCCCCAGTTCATGGATTTGCCCCAGCTCATGGATACTGCCCCAGCACATGGATATACTGTCCCAGCTCATGGAAACTGCCCCAGCAGCTCATGGATATGCCCCAGCTCATGGATAATGGCCCCAGCTCATGGATATTGCCCCAGCTCATGGATATACTGCTCCAGCACATGATATACTGCCCCCAGCACATGGATATACTGCCCCAGCACATGGATATACTGCCCCAGCAGCTTGTGGATATTGCCCTAGCTCATGGATAATGCCCCAGCTCATGGATATTGCCCCAGCTCATGGATATACTGCCCCAGCAGCTCGTGGATATTGCCCCTGCTCATGGATACTGCCCCAGCTCATGGATATGCCCCAGCTCATGGATATGCCCCAGCACATGGATACTGCCCCCAGCTCATGGATAATGCCCCCAGCTCATGGATAATGCCCCCAGCTTATGGATATGCCCCAGCTCATGGATACTGCCCCCAGCTCATGGATATTGCCCCAGCTCATGGATATGCCCCAGCTCATGGATATTGCCCCAGCTCATGGATACTGCCCCCAGCTCATGGATATTGCCCCAGCTCATGGATACTGCCCCAGCTCATGGATATGCCCCAGCTCATGGATATGCGCCAGTTCATGCATACTGCACCAGCTTGTGGATATGCCCCAGCTCATGGATATATGCCCCAGCAGATGGATATGCCCTAGCAGCTCATGGATATGCCCCAGCTCATGGATATGCCCCAGCCATGCCCCAGCAGCTCATAGATATGCCCTAGCTCATCTCCGCCGCGTGTTCGCTCCCTCTGAGCGTCCGGCGGCGTGCAGCTTGGGCGCCTGCCTGGGGGAGCCACGTGACCAGCCGCGATTGGCTGGTGACGTGTTTCCCCCAGGTGAGCGCTGAAGCTGCACAACTTCGGACGCTCGCAGGGAGCGAACACGGGGCGGAGGGTGAGACCCCGCCCTTAGGGTGACGGTGTCACCCTAAAAGGCGGGTGTCACCTGGTGTGGGCCGGACCCCCCACCCCCACGTAGCGACGCCCCTGCAGAGGAGCCCAGGGATCACACCACCATCGCCCTCAGCTGCCAGGCCACGCCCTCGAAACTAGGCTTTTTAACCCATAGGTTTCAATGCAGCATATGAATCTGCACAATGCTGGGCAACGCCTCTCTGCAGAATAATTCAGCATATGAATCTGCATACTGCCGGGCAGCGCCTCTCTGCAGTATAATTAATTCAGCATATGAATCTGCACACTGCTGGGAAGCGCCTCTCTGCAGAATAATTCAGCTTATGAATTCGCGCACTGCCGGGCAGCGCCTCTCTGCAGTATATTTCAGCATATGAATCCACACACTGCTGGGAAGCACCTCTCTGCAGTATAATTAATGCAGCAGATATGTGAAATAAAGGTGTTACAGTGGAGGCGCTAAGTTCAAATACAGTAGAAATTAGTTTTGTAAAGGCAGCCTACTGGGAGAAGGACACAAAACCTCGACAGAAATGTGTTGGAAAGAGGTAGAGAGATAGAGGGTACTCCAGTGGCGCAAGAAATCTGAATATTAATAATTGGATACGAACTCACAATGATATATGTTAAAGGCAGACGCTATATACGATGCCGATATGAACAGATGCAAAAAATAAAAATAAAAAGTGACTCAGTGCAATGGGAAAGTTCGTACAAAAAAATCGGAGGGAAATAAATTATATCCTAAGTGAAAGGTAGTTTTTTAATTTTTGCATTAGTGTGAAATTCCCCCCTCCTTGTTCCAGCACGGTGTCTGTTCAATTTCGTTTCCTCTCGAGGCTAGTCAACGGGGTGATGGAAATAGATATCCTGTGTTAACTTAGAAATGCCCGCGAAATCTTTGTTACATGATGTAGAAATGTATCTGCTCTGATTGGTTGTTGTATCACATTCCTATGTTGGGAGTGAACACTGCAGGAAGTTTTTATATATAATGAACATTTCTATTGGATGTTGAAACAATAAACGAACCTGACAGACCACGGACTGATCAGATGATAATCTGCCATATCTCGGTGTGGTTGTGTCTATCGTCTCCTCTGATCAGAGTCACGCAGCGCCTTACTTCGATTTTGATATATAAGAAGAAACTTGAAAAAGGTTTATGGTAATTATAATGGAAATCTAGAATTTAACAGTTGGTGTCAAAAGTGGGATTTAATAATTCAATTGTCTGATATGATTTATTTCATGTTAAACAATTGCCTATATAGATAAAAGAATCTTTGCTTCCATCGGGAGGCTGCCTGTGAGAGCCACTGTGTTGTTGTAGGACGCTCTGTTTGTTTTTCTTTGTTTATTGTTTGTTTATCTTAACTCGCCTGATAGAGAACTGTTAATGAGCGGTGACTCACTCGTTATGTTGATGTACTCTGATGAAGTTCTGGTGCTGAGTATTCGTTATGTCACTCACCCGGGAAACTGAAAGATGTTTCTAGTGTTGAGTAAATGTGTTTGTCTTTGTGTCCATAGTGTAGCTCTTTTGTGTTCTGGAGTTCTGGCTCGTAGCATTTTATTTTAATTGATTAGGTCCGGTTTCTTCTTATATAGCAAGATAGAAAACAAAATAGCATTGCTTCCATTGAGAGCAATTTTTCTTTTGCATTCTTGCCATTTTTTTAAATTTTTTTTGTTTTTGTTGTTTATTTTATATTTTTTGCATTGCGGTATGTTTGCAAATCCTTTAAAAGTAGCGCGCAAACTGTTTTACTTTCAGATTTAAAATTTTTGTATTTTATTTTTTCTCTTTTGTTTCTTGTCATTGATTGCATCTGTTTATTTAAATGTTTGTCTTTACGAACTATTAATGTATGTGTTTATCTTTGATGTTTTGTATTTCGTAGTTTTGATATTATGTTTTTTATATGTAATTTATGTATAGGGACTGCTTCTCTTAAAACAGGTTGCTTTGTTTCTGTCTTTACTGCCTTGCCTCGTGTAAAAAAAAAAAAAAAAAAGCACAGGAAATGGGAGACAATAGGGCTTTACTTTTACAGTAAATTTAAAAAATGACTGCTTTTTTTATTCTTAGCTTATGTTTGAAAGATGAACATAGAAAGTCAATACTCTGACAAGGCAGGTTACACGTGAATGTTATGTTATAAGTTGATGTATGATATATAAAAAAATTTGTGTATCAAGGTGATGGGCTCAATCTGCCTTATATAAATTATACATTTTCCCAAAAGAGACGTGGTCGGTTATTTCCTCTTGTCTTTGTTTGAGTCCAGCACTAAGGGATTGACCACACCTTAATATAGGTTATATGTTTTGCCAAAATGGCTGACTGAGATCATTTACAGTTTTGTAACTTGTATAATGGAATATATATATGTAGGTTCATGTTTAGTTGTTTGGAATCTAAGAGGATGAAGTGATATAAAGCTGAAGGATTTGAGTGAAAGTTTAAAGGAAAGCACCTACAGGTTTAGTAGCGCTGTACAAAGGAATTTAGGCAGATTTCAAATGAGAGAAGGTGTTTTTTTTTTGGTTTTTTTTAGTTGACTAAGGGAAATGGAAGGTTGTAGTTTGGTATCTGAGTATTGTTTGATTGTTTTCTTTTTCTGCAGTGGTAGCCAGATGTCTATTTTTATTTTTTTGCTGTCTGATGTTTTTGTCTTTTGGTGTGAAGTGCAACAATGTATAACTGTGCCCCCATTGAATATTCTTGGAGGGAATAAAACAGGTTGTAAAATAGCTGCACAAACACCTCACGTGTGAATGTTTGTTTTTAACCAATATCCTTAATAATGATTGTAGTTTTAGATGTTTATTAAGAATCTTTTTCTCTGAGTTTCCTCTGAGAACTTTGCTAGTTAACGCGTCAAGTTTTAAACATGCCCTTCTATACTTTCTTTCCCAGTTCATGATATTTTTGTTATTTTTTTTATTTGAATTGAAGAGCATTTTGAGAAAATTGGTGACCGTTGCAAAAGTAAAAAAAAACCCAAAAAAAACAGTTTTCACATTTTTCTCCCAGCCCCTCCATTTTCTCTCTCTCTCATGACCACTCCTTTTTCTTTGTGTCCAAAAATGTGTTGCATTTTTTTTTCTCCATTTTCTAAAGTATTTTAACCATATGAATTTTAACGTTTTTGACAGGTAAATAATACATTTTTTTCCCAAGTTTTTACTTTAGGTGAAAATTACCCATGCATGCCAAGTTTGATCAAGCTAGATGGAAGATTATGTGATACCAATATTGATAAAGCTGTTGGAATTGAAGGAAATTTACTCAAACACATTATCATTTCACATTGCAATGTTACATCAACCGGATAATAAGGAATTATCAGACACCAGGTGATAAAACATTCTAGTTTATCGACAACTCATCAATAAATCATGCGATTAAAGAAGATCATTGATTTGGAAATAAAACTTAAGACATGTCAGTTTTACAAAACTGTTATTTTCAACCAATAAGACAGAAGACAAAGAAAGAAGATAATGTATTTTTATATGCTGATGGATTATCTTTGTGTTGTCGTCTAAGTGATAATTATTTTGTGTCTTTTATTATTTTATATTTTATTATTTTTGTTGTTTGGTTACAATCAATATTATTCAAAATTCCCTGACACATTTAGGATTATTGAAGATCACATCCAATTAAAATTAGAGTTAATTAATGTATTTAGGAACATATAATTTAATGCATTTGCATAAATGTTTCATGACATATATAGTGGTAAATGGAAAGTTCTGATTCGGTAAAATTAATGCTGTTTTATTTTTTTTTATTTCATTTGAGGATTGGTGTGTTTTATAAACACCAGGTTTGTTTCAAAACACCGAACAAGACTGAATAGGATAGTAATTAAAATTTTTTTTTGATATTTAAAATGGGTGGAATATGCACTTCGGCTATTTCCCTTTTGAGCCAAAGTTGCGTATATATATTTTTCTCTAACAATGAGTCAGAAGTAGTATAATTTTTTTCTCGTTGAGTGAGGCCGATAGGCTTTGCGGGGAAATTTTAAAATTTATTATCTGTGTCTCTTGTGTAAATTAACATTTTTATTGTTTTCGTGCATTTGAGAGTGACAATGAATGAATGGATGTATATGATTAGCATGTATATGGTATACCATATTTTATTTTATTTTTTATTTTCTTTATTGTTGCTAAAACCGTATCACATCATCAAGAAACCTGACAGTCACAATGACTGCATATGGAACGAATCATGGACATTTTGTGTCAAGGTCAAAGGTCACAGGTAATAAGCAACCAGCGCAAAGAGACAGCATGTTCAGGAGTCCCTATGGTGGGAGCTCTGATGACATTCAATGATTATGCATCTCAAGCTGGGATGTTGAAAAAAAAGACCACACCCTGATCTCGCACTGTGGACTACGGTATTAGATTATGGAATATTTTATTTTTTATTTAATCCCCTAGATAAGTGTGAGAAAGGATTGGATTTGTGAAAATGAGAATGTATTTCTTGAGTGTGTGTATGAATGCAGGTGTGTATGCGTTTTGTGGAGTGAAGCTGAACATAGGAAAACACACAGATATAGATCTGACTCATGTTGATTATTAGATAAATAACCTTTTACATTCAAGTTATTATATTTTTCTTGTTCGGTGA
Organism: Leptobrachium leishanense; assembly: GCA_009667805.1. Taxonomy (NCBI): domain Eukaryota; kingdom Metazoa; phylum Chordata; class Amphibia; order Anura; family Megophryidae; genus Leptobrachium; species Leptobrachium leishanense. Next base: position 225,106,991 of record CM019066.1, on the reverse strand, counting down.
AGTACATTTTGGGAAATGGGAATAAATAGTTATTCAATGTCTAGATTAGGTATTTTGGCCCAAACTCCAAGTGTGGTTCGCTGGTAGAGTGAATCTAGATAGATAAGTATTTTATGCTCATAAAGGGCATCCTTGGGGAATCCCTTTCGTATATCGTAAAGGTATTAGACGAGGATACTATGGCCCCAGGTATAATTAGTTTAATTGTCTAGTTTGTTTTATCCATTTTAGTGATCACGATTGTATATGTGATCAATGAGACGATTGAAAGGTATTTTAATATGATAGGTAGTTTTTTAATTTTTGCATTAGTGTGAAATTCCCCCCTCCTTGTTCCAGCACGGTGTCTGTTCAATTTCGTTTCCTCTCGAGGCTAGTCAGCGGGGTGATGGAAATAGATATCCTGTGTTAACTTAGAAATACCTGCGAAATCTTTGTTACATGATGTAGAAATGTATCTGCTCTGATTGGTTGTTGTATCACATTCCTATGTTGGGAGTGAACACTGCAGGAAGTTTTTATATATAATGAACATTTCTATTGGATGTTGAAACAATAAACGAACCTGACAGACCACGGACTGATCAGATGATAATCTGCCATATCTCGGTGTGGTTGTGTCTATCGTCTCCTCTGATCAGAGTCACGCAGCGCCTTACTTCGATTTTGATATATAAGAAGAAACTTGAAAAAGGTTTATGGTAATTATAATGGAAATCTGGAATTTAACACTAAGTGAACGGTAAATCCCAATATTCAGCGAGGGATATGTGCACAGTCTAAATGACCGGTAATAAAGTGCTACCGTGAATTAAAATGCTAATGATGTGCAAAGTGCAAACAAAGTGCATATATTGCAGTAGTAACTAGAATGCTGGTGTTAAAAATAATAACAGTAGCAGAGAAAAAAAGTGCAACAGTGTCTATATAATAAATCCTCTAAAAACAATTCATAAAAAATTCATAAAAAAGAGAGAAACAGTCTTGTGTAATGTATAACCATAGCTTCAAGGTGCACGCAGAAAAACGTGTGCTCTTCGTGAAAAAAATGTGTAAGTCTATATATGCCCCTCACTTATATCGTCCAGGCTTATGTGGGGATCCGAATAGGGTATCTTCTCCTTGGGGTCCTAATATGTTCCTGGTCCTCAAAATGGGAAAAAAAGGGAGAGTGATAGTACAATACTGTCTGGACACGCTTGGCTAAGGTTTTGCACAGAAAAGGGTGCACTTACACTTTCCAGAGCCTACAATATCCAGGCTCTGGTTCGAAGTACACTGGGCCAAGTAAAGAGTGGCCTCTTCCCATCTTTGGTTTCCTTGTTCACCTCAAATGTAAAAGAAGGGGAGAAGCAGTGCTCCCATAGCGTAACTTGATAAGACAGCTGAATAGATACAAAGTAAAAAAAGGTCTCACTCACCGATGATGGAGCCTTATTAATCCAGGCTCAGCTTTATGGCATGCGGTACATATTAGTCGGTGGGCACCTTCATCTCTTTAGCAGCTTACAGTTGTCTCGGGCAGGTGGATAAAGAAATGTTAGTGTCACACGCAAGATGGGCTAAATATCTGGTGTGGAACAATCCATAAAAGCAACTACAAATTGGGTAGTGTTTAAAAAAAGGGGGTATTATAATCATAAGAGGATAAACAAGATATACAGAATAAGGGGGAAGGATCAAAAGGGATAAGTGGATACGTGTTTCAGCACTTCTCGTGCCTTCATCAGTCCTTAATCGGGTAAAAAACGCGGAATCTGAGACACTCCACAGGTCCATTTTTATAATGTCAGTAAATGCTTGGTTAGAAACGTGTCTGGGAACTCACTACCGGGTTCGCTGGGTCTCCCGGTCACATGCTAGGTACTGAGTCATCACTACGCATCGGGACCGTCATAGCGGTGCGTTCCAAGGCTCGAAGCTTGCGTTCCACCGCAAATAGTTGGTCTCAATTGCCGGCGGAAGAGCATATGTTAAGTATGCTACTCAAACATTTAAAATATAAAGTAAGTTGTGTGTCTACAAAAGGTGAAGGGGAAAGGGGGGGGGATAGATCCATCCCTACCACCTCACCGCACAGGAAGTAAAAATAAATAAAGAATATAGGGAAGCAGTCTCCCCACCTATTGAAAAAAATGCATATATATACGCCCGAGGGACAATAGCGGTGACTTCACATCATCACGGGCAGCGGAGACAAAAGAACTTACATCTAAAAAAACAACAATACCATCCAACCCGCACACATAATGCAGTGAGATGGTGTTAGCAAACTGATGGGACATGTTATTGTATACTTATACATAAATTGAGTATAACATTTGGTAAAGTATATATGGTGGAAGGAAGATGCATCTTACAAAGATGTATACATAAAATAGAAAAATAAGGTGAAAGATATATGTGGATACATAGTGGAAAACTGTTATAGAAAAATATATATGTATATTGGAAAAATATACTTTGAATATATTAAAATTAAGAGATAGACCTCTGATTCTCGTATGGGAGTAGGTAAAAAACGAGTATACAAATGAATAGGATAGAGATAAAAATAAAATGATAATAAAAAATATATATATATATTTTTTTAAATATTTTAAAAATATTAAACCTCCATGATATGAATCTGGTAATATAGGCGTCAGTGTCAGTGCAGCCAAATATTGTGGCATGGGGTAGACCCTGCGGTTCAAAAAATTAAAATGATATAAATGTGGCACAGGCGTCAGTGCAGCCAAATATTGTGCCTTTGGTGGCAGCAAGTGCCTTCACACTGTAACCCTATTGTGGTATTGTGGAAGAGTGCAGGGTTGGACCCTGCGGTTCAAAAAGTTAAAATGATATAAATCTGGTAATATAGGCGTCAGTGTCAGTGCAGCCAAATATTGTGCCTTTGGTGGCAGCAAGTGCCTTCACACCGTAACCCTTTTGTGCTATTGTGGAAGAGTGCAGGGTTGGACCCTGTGTTCCAAAAAATGAAAATGATATAAATCTGGTACAGGTTTCAGTGCACCCAAATATTGTGCCTTTCATGGCAGCAAGTGCCTTCACACCATAACCCTTTTGTGGTATTGTGGAAGAGTGCAGGGTTGGACCCTGCGGTTCAAAAAATTTAAATGATATAAATGTGGCACAGGCGTCAGTGCAGCCAAATATTGTGCCTTTCATGGCAGCAAGTGCCTTCACACCGTAACCCTTTTCTGGTATTGTGGAAGAGTTCAGTGCTGGAGGTTTTGCGAATGCAGAAGACATCCCCGATCTATTCCGTTACGTCAGCATCAGGGGATTGATAGCTGCTGATCCAGGACTGATTCATTTTTATACATGTCAGCCGGTCTACAGAGTCGGTGGACAGACGCACTCTTTTTTCTGTGACAAAACCTCCATCGGCACTGAACGTCCTTTCAGAAAGCACGCTAGATGAAGGGCAACCTAGTAGCTGCATAGCATATTGGCTAAGTTCTGGCCAGTGATCCAATCTCAACACCCAGTAAGCCAGTGGATCATCTGCTGGAAAGTTATCCAGGTCTGCCCTTGCCCCTAGTTAGTCCTGCACCATATGGTGAAGACGCTGGCAATGGGTGCCTACATTTGACGTCCCTGGGCGTCGTGGACTAAAAATATTTAAAAAGGCATCAGTCAAGCAGCCCTGGCCTTCACCACTATTCCTCTGTTCATCCGCAGCCTCAGAAGCACCTGTGTCATCACTTGGTAACCTACCAGTGCCTGGAAAGGTGTTACACAAGTGTCGCTTTAGAGCGTCCTCAAGTTTTTTCATCCTGTGCTCCCTCTGTGCGGGCAGGATGAGCTCTGCAACTTTACCCTTGTATTGTGGATCAAGAAGGCTTGCCAACCAGTAATGATCCCTCTCCTTGATAGCACTTATCCTGGAGTCCTTTACCAGGCTTTGCAGGATAAGGGAGCCCATGCAGCATACGTTGGAGATGGCATTAGCTTCCGAGTCTTCCTTGTCAATGAGGAGGATGACCCCATCGTGCACTTCCTCCTCCCAGCCACGTACTAGTCCTTGGGTTTCTGGGCACACAAAACCCTCCCTTGAGGAATCCCCACCTTCAATGCCCCACTACTTAAATATTCCTCCTCTTCCTCCTCCTCATCCTCCTCCGGTTTGATCTGAGGAGGACCCGCTGGAATGCTGTCTGCGGAAAGACTGGGGCCTTCAGAGCTAGGGAAGGCCTCCTCTTCCTCCCGCTGCTCTGCCTCTAGAGCCACATCTATAATTCCCCGCAGAGTGTGCTCCAGCAGGAACTCTAAAGGAATTGTGTCACTGATGCATGCACTGTCCCTGCTCACCATCCTCGTTGCCTCCTCAAATGGTGACAGTACAGTGCATGCATCCTTGATCATTAGCCACTGCGGGGGGAAAACAAGTTGACCTGAACCTGTCCTTGTGCCATACTCACACAGGTACTCGTTGATGGCCCTCTGCTGCTTGTGCAGATGCTGAAGCATTGCTAATGTCGAGTTCCACCTGGTGGGCATGTCACAGATCAGACGGTTTGTGGGAAGGTGGAATTCTCTTTGAATTTCTGCCAGGCGAACGCTTGCTGGGAATGACCATCTGAAGTTGCTGCAGACTTCTCTGGCCTGGCTGAGAAGCTCTGCCAGCCCTGGGTACCTGGTTAGGAAATGCTGTACCACCATATTTAGGACGTGTGCTAGGCATGGTACATGCGTCAACTTATCCATGCGTAGGGTGGAGAGAAGGTTGCTGCCATTATCACAGATGACCATTCCCAGCTGAAGCTGGCATGGTGTTAACCATCTCTGCACCTGCCCCTGCAGAGCTGACAATTTCTGGCCCGGTGTGGCTCATGTCCCCTAAACAAACCAGCTCAAGCACAGTATGGCATCTTTTTGCTTGAGCCATTGCATAGCCCCTGCCACTTAAACTCAGTTTAGCTGCCACTTCGCCAGAGACAGAGAAGGAGGAGGAGGAAGAGGGAGAGGTGGTGGTGGAGCAGACAGACCTCATACAAGCAGCTTTCTGGAGGCGTGGTGGATGAACAAGCTCCAGCACAGAGCCCTGTCTTGGATCCCTCCCAGCTGCAATCAGAGTTACCCAGTGTGCCGTGAAGGAAATGTAACCACCCTGCCCATTCTTGTTGGACCACGTGTCTAAAGTCACATACACCTTGCTGCTGACTGCCTTTCCAAATGACTCAATAACATTGTCTTCCACGTGCTGGTATAGTGCTGGAATGGCCTTCCGTGAAAAGTAATGGCGTTTTGGAACATGCCACTGTGGTACAGCACATTCAGCAAATTCATGGAAGGGAGCAGAGTCCACCAGCTGGAAAGGCAGCAGCTGCAATGCGAGTAATTTTGCTAAGCTGGCATTTAGACGCTGTGCTTGGGGATGGTTGGGACTATATTTTTTCTTACGGTGCAGCAGCTGGGGCAACGTAATCTGACTACGTAAATCTTCAGCTGATGGGATGCTGTCACATTGTGAGGAAGGACCTGGCACATCCATTACTGTAACATCATCCCTGTCAGTGGAGGTTGGAGTCAATTACATGGCAGGACATATAGTGGGGTAGAGACAGGTGAGGAGGACCTACGCAAAGTTTTGTGCCAACAGGATGCATGGCAGGTGGTCATTTGTCGCCTCAAGCACGTGGTACCCAAGTGTCCGGTGTCTTTCCCACGCTTGAGCCTCATCTGACATAGATTACAAATTGCAACGGTGGGGTCTGCTGCACATTTCTTAAAGAACTCCCAGACAGCAGAGTTCCTGGATGTGTGCTTTGAGACAACAGCGCTCTGCACCTGAGCAGCTCTGACATCTGATGCCTTGGACTGGCTAGTGCTACGGTTGGTCATAGAGGACGTTGTGCCTCGTGTTTGTTGTGCCTCCTCCTCCTCCTCACTTGACTCCTCTGTTCGATCAGGCACCCAGGTGGAGTCAGTGACCTCATCATCATTGTCATCACCCCCTATCTCCTCGTCACTGGAGCCAACTTGGCAGTATTCTGCAGCTGCTGGGGCAACATGAGTGCCAGTTATTTGTGTGTCATCACTGGCACCCCCTTCCTCTAGGTTGATTATATTCCCTTCCTCAACCTCAGAGATTGAATCAGAGCACTGTAGTTGCTGCGCATCCTCAAGCAGCATGTCACTGTCACTGTAGTCAAACAATTCAGCTGACTCCTCCGTGTGTGATAGTGAGGCTACGGCAGGAGTAGCTGTGGACATGGAGGCTGCATTAGATGCTTTGGCAGCTGAGGTGGACTGTAAAGCAGTACAAGCCTGGCTGGCAGAGGACTCAGAGGATGAGGATGGCCTGGTTAGCCAATCCACCAAATCCTCTGTAAATTGCTGCTGCTTAAGACGGACAGCACCAGTTAGAATGGACAAGCGTGCCCCTGCAGAGGATGCACCACGTCCACGACGACCAGAGGCACAGCCTCCCGACACAGAGGCTGCTTGCCCTCTTATTTGTGCCTGGGAGCGTCTGCCTGTCCTTCTTGGTCTTTCTGACATGGTGAGTGATATATAGATTAAACATATACAGAACTCTGATTCAACTCTGTTATAAAAATTGGAGATATGCTGCAGAACTCTGATTCAACTCTGGTATAAAGATGAAAGATTTCCAGAACTCTGATATAACTCAGTGAGACACCCTGATAGCTGGCAGGCAGTGACAAGACACAGATTACAATTCCCAGAAACCTCCTATAAATCAGTGAGACCCCCTGATGGGTGGCAGTGAGTCGCAAGACACAGATTACCACAATTCCCGGATATTATGTAGAAATTACTGACCCCCCAAAATACTTGGTGGTAGCCAGTGAGAACACACGGATGATAACAATTCCCAAATATTTTGTAGAAATTACTGACCCCCCAAAATACTGGGTGGCAGTGAGAACACACGGATTATAACAATTTCCAAATATTTTGTAGAAATTACTGACCCCCCAAAATACTGGGTGGCAGTGAGAACACACGGATTATAACAATTCCCAAATATTTTGTAGAAATTACTGACCCCCCAAAATTCTGGGTGGCAGTGAGAACACACGGATTATAACAATTCCCAAATATTTTGTAGAAATTACTGACCCCCAAAATACTTGGTGGCAGCCAGTGAGAACACACGGATTATAACACTTCCCAAATATTTTGTAGAAATTACTGACCCCCCAAAATACTGGGTGGCAGTGAGAACACACGGATTATAACAATTCCCAAATATTTTGTAGAAATTACTGACCCCCAAAATACTTGGTGGCAGCCAGTGAGAACACACGGATTATAACAATTCCCAAATATTTTGTAGAAATGACTGACCGCCCAAAATCCTTGGTGGCAGTGAGAACACACGGATTATAACAATTCCCAAATATTTTATAGAAATTACTGACCCCCCAAAATACTGGGTGGCAGTGAGAACACACGGATTAGAACAATTCCCAAATATTTTGTAGAAATTACTGACCCCCCAAAATACTGGGTGGCAGTGAGAACACACGGATTATAACAATTCCCAAATATTCTGTAGAAATTACTGACCCCCAAAATACTTGGTGGCAGCCAGTGAGAACACACGGATTATAAAAATTCCCAAATATTTTGTAGAAATTACTGACCCTCCAAAATACTGGGTGGCAGTGAGAACAAACGGATTATAACAATTCCCAAATATTTTGTAGAAATTACTGACCCCCCAAAATACTGTGTGGCAGTGAGAACACTTGGATTAGAACAATTACCAGATATTTTGTAGAAATTACTGACCCCCAAAATACTTGGTAGCAGCTAGTCGGAACACACGGATTATAACAATTCCCACATATTTTGTAGAAATTACTGACCCCCAAAATAGTTGCTGGGAGTGAGAACACACAGATTAGAACAATTCCCAGATATTTTGTGGAAATGAGACCCCCTCCCCAGTAGCTGGTGGCAGACTGGCAGTGAGAACACACACTAACACAAGAACAATCTCCTCTCAAACACGTGCTGAAGCGATGTGTGAAGCCTTATATAGTGTGCTGTGGGACTTAGCTCTGTGAGCCCATGATTGGGCAAAATTTGCCCAATCAGGACTCTGAGCCGTGATTGGCATAGTCTTGAACCTGTCTTGCACCTGACCTGCAGGCTTCAGCTTCAGCTTCAGGCCAGTGGAAAAGTGCATTGTGGTCCATTGTGGTGCATTGTGAGCGAACATGTGGCAAACACGCGGAAATGTTCGTAGTTCACGAACATGCGAACAGGCGATGTTCGAATCGAACTCCGAACCTATCGAACCGAACAGCTCATCACTAATCAACAGCAGTAGGTGATGTGTGACAGGCTGAACCCAATGGATGCATGTCTTTTTTCAACCTATGTAACTATGTAACCCTCTTGTAAACTTTTTTCCTACAGAGATCTTTGTGCTTTGGTTGCCCCTATGCCTTTTCACCCCGTTTTTTTTATATGCAATTATTTGCATTTGTATAAGCGCAATTGAGAGGTTTAACGGCCTTAGATTTTCACAACACCCTGGATATGATATTTGGAATTTGCCCATCCACCGCAGCTTTCCGTTCACTTATTCGACCACAATATGACTAGTTATCTACGACCACTGGATTAGCAATGGGGATGGTGTATACATCTCCCTAAACAATTACCCTTCACCCTAATTGGGGCCACAACTAAGTCGTGTAAACAAATTCTTCCTGCCCAACGTGGGAAAATGTTTTTAAGCTATTGCATGGAGCATATGTAGCCCTGGCCAGATTGGCCCTCATTTCCCCACTTAGTTCTGGTCAGTGTTTACACATCAATGCAGATCTCTTTCATTGCTTGTGGTCATGCCCCTTTATTACCCTATTCTGGAATACAACCCGGAGATTTGCTTTTCCACATCTTAAAACTGCAGGTGCCTGTCAACTCGAATTGGACTTTATTTAATATTCTTTCAGATTAGGAAGCCCGCCCATTGTCTGGAGCTTAAAAAAAAATCATATTTCAGTATACTCTCAATGGCCGCTAAAAAGGTCATTTTGGGTCAGTGGATTTCCTCCCCCCACATTCTCCATGTTCTATTCTCGCTTTTATGCCATTTTCTAATATGACTGGGTAGAGACCACTTTAATAAGGAAAATTGATACATTGAAGGCGTTCATGTTACATTTACCGAAGTATGTAATTTCTAAACTTCTTACTGACTTCGAATATACATTATTATTATCAGAATTTATATAGCGCCAACGGTTTCTGCAGTGCTTTACAATTACCAAAGGGAATGAGATACAGATAAACGGACATAGGAAGGAAACAAGAGGTGTAGAGGGCCCTGCTCATAGGAGCTTACAGTCTAGAGGGATTGGGGTTGAGGAAGACAAGGGAAATTTTACTGGATGGCAGGATCATTAGTGCCAGTGGTTTGGGAATGGTGGGGCAATAGAAGCAGCTTCAATCATGTGTGAGTAGGTGAACAGAGGGATGAGTTGCATCAGTGATGTGGTACGCTAATCTGAAGAGATGGGTTTTGAGGGAATTCTTGAAGGTCTGAAGATCAGTGGAGAGTTTGATACGGCGAGGCAAGTACATGTTGGTATATGATAGGGCTCAAAATTTCAAGTCCCAAGATACTAAGCAGGCCTTAAGAGTTACTCACCATCTGTTGTCCCACCTAACCCCTACCCTGCCCTTAACTCCGCCCCCAAACACACCTTCAAATTATCCTATGAAATGACACTGTTAAATGTTTTATTCAGAATAAAGTTACAATAATAAATAACCACATTAACATAAAGCAATGTAAACTTAAAGGAAAATAAGCTCTTTACATCAATGGGGATGCAAATAAAATATTAAGTGTAACTGCTCAGCTTTTAATAAACTTTTATTGTGCATTTTTTTCATCTTCACAATCACTCCAGATACATGTATTCCCAAACACATCAAACCACAGATACATGTATACCCAGAAATCAGACCCCAGGTACAGACATACCCAGAAATGAGACCCCAGATTCAGGCATACCGGAAATCAGACCCCAGATGCAGGCATACCCAGAAATAATACCCCAGATGCAGGCATACATAAATTATCTTGCTGCCTGCTTCTGCATTCCCACTCGCCCTCACTTAATTTCCACTCGCCAAATGCTAGTAGACGAGTGGAAATTTTGAGGCCTGGTATATGAGACACTCCCTGTCAGGTCCTCCGTGATTGACGCTCTCATTGACTTCATCGACTTTTGCAATTTTTGTAGACGGATTGATGATGCAAGCTTCTACCTAATTGTCTTCATTAGTTTCTTTGCCTTCCTTATATGATTGTTTAGTTTGTATGGGGAGGAGGTTGTTTTGGTTTTGTCTCTGTATTATATATTGCAATTACTGTAATGTTGACCTGAATCTGTATATAAAGTTTTTTCAAAAAATATTCTTTATTTGAATGCAAGTAAGATAAATATAAAAACATTATTATGTTAACTTAATTTATATTAATAAAAAATTATATACTTGTTACCTTTCCTAACATTTTTTTGTAGGGAGGAGGGTGAATTCATCTTCATCCAGTGGAAGAGCCTAGGCAAGGTCCCAGCCACAGGCATTGGCAAGGTACAGGTCCTGGCAGCCGATTCTCGGCCCCCCCAGATTCAAGGGCCCGGGTGCCGCGGCACAGACTGTACCCCTGGTAGTTACACCCCTTTACACAAGGTTGCACGAAAGATGAGCTAGAAACTAGGAAAAAAAAGACATTTGAAAATGCCAAAGACAGCATTACTCACGCTCGGTGGTTGCTGGCCTGGGTCTGTTCTCCACTGCGCCCTCAAATCCATGGATGCTGCTGACCTCGGATATTCGGCCCTTGAGCATTTCTTCCCACCGAGCATACACATATAGCGCCTTGGTGGGCCACCTCCAGTCCTCCTGCATAACACTGCTCTTGGGCCTTCAGTTCCTATTTAGAGTTCTGATATCTGTGTTTGATGGACTGGATGCTCTGGTCCTCCCCAATGCACACACAACTGATTTTGTTCCATAACTGGAGTCGCAGGTGCCCAGGCAACGAGTCGTCCAGCCGGTGTGCCCTCTGCATATACGTCTATGAGTGCCTCTTTCTCCTCCAGAGTGTACCTCTCTTCCCGGAACCATCCCCCTGAGGTGCCTTGTGACTGTGTCCAAGATTTTGATGGTGCACTGACTCTGTGCTGTGCCCCTTGCCTAGAAGCTGACCCTTGGTTGGATGGGCCTGCCTGACACCCTCACTCTCACTCCTCTTCTTGTCTCCACTTCTGTGCCCCTCAACACTACCCTGGGGACTCCTGTCACCCTCCGCTTCCCCTCCGCACGTCTCCTCTCCTCACCCTACCCCTCTGTCTATTCTCCCCACCACCACATCTCATGTCCCCACTCCTCCTCACCCCAATGCCTAGACACCTCTCTACCTCTCCTCAATTCCTCCTTCTCCTCTCCCAACACCCTTAATGATACAAAGTGACAGACAAAGACAGTTGAGAATACACAGGGGTAAGAGTACAAGGTGGTCACAATAGGGGGGGCAAGGTACAGGTATAGACAGATATTTATTTATTTATAAATTATTTTACCAGGAAGGATACATTGAGATTTCTCTCGTTTTCAAGTATGTCCTGGGTTCAAGAACATTGAAATGTTACAGTCGTTACAGAAATACAAAGTAATACAATGTAACATATTAAAAAACAACACAAATATACATATTAATAGAAAATAAATATGTAGGAAATAGTAATTATGTTACATGCTTACAGGTGCATTCCGTATTGAGGTATGTTAATAGGGAGCTCTTGAGTGACTTAAGACTGGGGGAAGATTTGATGGCATCTGTGAGTTTATTCCATAACTGCGGTGCTCTGTAGGAAAATGAGGATCAAGACACTTTCTTTTTGCATTGTGGTATTGTAAGTAAGGTGCCGGTCCTCGATCGGAGGTTATAGCATGAGGGAACTGCTAGGGGAAGCAGCCTATTCAGGTAAGGTGGCAGCTTCCCAGAAAAGCTCTTAAACACCAGGTTGGAAAGGTGAAGGGTGCGTTTAGACTCCAGCAACGGCCAGTTTAGTTCTTTCAACATGTCACAATGGTGGGTCATGTAGTTACATTGTAGCGCAAAGAGGCAGAATGTGCTATACACTGTAGTAAGTTTCTGAAGGTGCGTTTGCGGGGCCGCTGCATACACTACATCTCCGTAATAAATAACCGGCATAAGCATTTTTTGTACAATTTGTTTTCTTACCGCGGGGCTCAGGCAGGATTTGTTTCTGTACGGGGCACCTAGTTTGGTGTAATGTTTAGATGAGAGTTTTTCGATGTGGGGGCCAAAGGATAGATTTGGGTATAGCCACATACCTAGATATTTGAGAGAAGTGACTGTGGTCAGCGTGCCATTTGATTTTGTCCCAACACATAGATGGGGATTTTGCAATTTATGTAGTGTAGGTATTGTTCCAAAGAGCATCATTACAGTTTTGTCAATATTTTAAAAAAGTTTGTTGTGTTTGATCCACTTTTCTACCTCTGTGAATTGTTCTTGCAGCACTGTCTCCAACTGGGGAGATTTGGTTTGCTGGTATAGATTACAGTGTCAGCTGCGTACATGTGTACAGTTGAGGCTTTGCAGATGTTAGGCAGATCATTTATGAATATTGTGAATAGCAGGGAGCCGGGTATTGAGCATTGGGGTACACCGCAAGTGTCTGGGAGGGGGAGGAGCTGCCAGAAATGTATGTGATCCGTAGTAGTGTATAGGTGTATATTTATTTAATTGTTCTGATGGTTGAATGCAGGGCCGGATTTACATCTCAGGAGCCTGTAGGCACAGAAATGTGGAGCGCCCCTGCAACCCCTTCCTTGAAAAAAAAGGAAACATGCCTAAATGACTTCAAATTTTTGTTTTGGGGCAAATTAAAAAAATAGAGAAACATTTTAAAAATGAATAACAGTTTGTCTCTGCACTGAAATCAAAAGAAGGTGCAGAATCTGTTGCCTCAATTGAGTGACAGTGGCATTGTTTGTTTCATATGTAAAAGCATATTTTGCTCTGTCGCAGAAGAGAAAAAAATTGCATTTACTTTTTATCAATTTTTTATTTTTACACCTTGCATGGTCATGTTTGATATCATTTTAAAGACAAGACTTTGACCTTTCCAATGACACCTAATTTAACCTTGTTGCTGTATAATTCACAGACATAGGGTTCCGAAGTCCTCCTGTCTCTCCTCACTGCAGTGTCATGGTCTAGGTTGTTGATGACACAATGTGTTGCATCATCAACTTGACACTTGTTAGCAGTTTGGGAAATGAGAAGGCGAGTTAGCACCGCATCACTGTTCATCTTATAATTATAAACTGAATAATAGTTCTGTGTTAGAAATAATAAAAAAATATTATATAAATCTAACCTAGATATACAGTTGTGTTCAAAATTATTCAACCCCCACTGAAATTGAGTGTTTTGGCCAGTTTGACATTGATTTTGATCATTCAGTCATCTTGCTTACAATTAAATAAAAGAGGCACGTGTAGGTCAGACAAATATAACATAACATTTATAATGAAATAACCACAAATGTCTTTTCTGTGCTCACATCATTATCAGTTTTATTCAACCCCCAAGTGACATTCAATCTTAGTACTTAGTACAACATCCTTTTACAGTTATAACAGCTTTTAAACGTGAAGCATAGCTTGACACAAGTGTCTTGCAGCGATCTACGGGTATCTTCGCCCATTCGTCATGGGCAAAAGCCTCCAGTTCAGTCACATTCTTAGGCTTGCGCACTGCAACTGATTTCTTTAAGTCCCACCAGAGGTTCTCAATCGGATTTAAGTCAGGTGACTGCGATGGCCACTCCAAAATGTTCCAGCCTTTAATCTGCAACCATGCTCTAGTGGACTTGGAGGTATGCTTGGGATCATTGTCCTGTTGAAAGGTCCAACGTCTCCCAAGCCTCAGGTTTGTGACGGACTGCATCACATTGTCATCCAATATCTCCTGGTACTGAAGAGAATTCATGGTACCTTGCACACGCTGAAGCTTCCCTGTACCTGCAGAAGCAAAACAGCCCCAAAGCATGATTGACCCCCTGCCATGCTTCACAGTAGGCAAGGTGTTCTTTTCTTCATAGGCCTTGTTCTTCCTCCTCCAAACATAGCGTTGATCCATGGGCCCAAACAGTTCTAATTTTGTTTCATCAGTCCACAGAACACTATCCCAAAACTTCTGTGGTTTGTCCACATGACTTTTGGCATACTGCAGTCGACTCTTCTTATTCTTTGGAGACAGCAAGGGGGTGCGCCCGGGAGTTCTGGCATGGAGGCCTTCATTATGCAGTGTGCGCCGTATTGTCTGAGCTGAAACTTCAGTACCCACATCTGACAAATCTTTTCTCAGTTCCTCAGCAGTCACACGGGGACTTTTCTCCACTCTACGCTTCAGGTAGCGCACAGCAGTCGAAGTCAGCATCTTCTTTCTGCCACGACCAGGTAGCATTTCAACCGTGCCCTTGCCTTGAATTTGCGAATGATGCTTCCTATGGTCTCTCTTGGTATGTTTAACATCTTTGCAATCTTCTTATAGCCATTGCCCTTCCTGTGAAGAGTAATCACCTCTTCTCTTGTCTTCCTGGACCATTCTCTTGACTTCACCATGTTTGTAACCGCACCAGTAAATGTCTAGAAGGAGATGAGTATCACAGTCATTTTAAAGCTGCCTAATTGGTGCTTATTATGCTTTATTGCTGCTCCGTGACATCCACAGGTGTTTTCAATACCTGATTGAAAACAGTTGAATGAACCTCTGTTCTTCAGAGTGGTAGTCTTTAAGGGGTTGAATAATTGTGTCAATGAAGAATTCACAAAATAAACATTTACTACTGTATTACAAAACCAATTGATGTCATTTTAGTTGCATATGGTTCTTTAAAAAGTCCTTGTAGGATTTCATTCTGAATACAATTACAAATGTACACTAAATTCCCTAAAACCCTTTACAGCATTGGGGGTTGAATAATTTTGAACACAACTGTATTTGATATCACTGGAAAGGCCATAATCTGGCCTTTCCAATGTTACTTCATATGTCCCTCTAGCCCTTAGGGCTCTAGAGATACAGTGATATAAATCAAATTTGGGATCTAGTGATCACCAGTCAGTGTGGTTTAATATAACAACAGGGATGGAGCCGCACCACACACGAACAAAAGTTTTAGACTTTAAAAAAACAGATTTTTCTAAAATGAGATTTTGTGTGAAGGAGTCATTATCAGACTGGAGGAGTTTAAAGGGAGTCCAGGAGAAATGGGATTATTTAAAGGAAGCATTATTGAAGGCCACAGGCAATTGCATTCGGCTTGTTAGCAAAAACAAAAAGAGGGAAGAAACCACTGTGGTACTCTGCAGAAGTGGCCAAAATAGTTACATAGTTATATAGTTATATAGGCTGAAAAAAGACATGCGTCCATCGGGTTCAGCCTCTCCCACATAACCTACTGCTGTTGATCCAAAAGAAGGCAAAAAACCCAGTCTGAAGCGCTCGCCAATATGCAACATACTGGGAAAAAATTCCTTCTTGACCCCAGAATGGCAGTCAGATTTCTCCTTGGATCAAGAAGCTTTTACCCACATATTAAATATTATAACCCTTAATATTCTGTGTCTGCAGGAAGTCATCCAGTCGTTTTTTAAAAGTCTGTACAGACTCAGACCCAACCACCTCAACAGGCAGAGAATTCCACAACTTTATTGTTCTCACGTAAAATAACCCTTCCTATGCTTTAAGCTAAATTTTCTTTCTTCCAGTCTAAATGGATGACCCCTTGTCCTATGTATAGTCCTATTAATGAATAGGTTATCAGACAATGGTTGATAATGGCCCGTATATATTTATATAAGGTTATCAGATCCCCTCTAAGGCGCCGTTTCTCTAAACTAAACAGGTTTAAGCTTGTTAGTCTTGCCTCATAACTTAACCCTTCCATTCCCCTTATTAATTTAGTTGCCCGTCTCTGCACTTTTTCTAACGCTATAATATCTTTTTTTAAGACCGGTGCCCAAAATTGCACGGCATATTCAAGGTGCGGCCTGACCATTGATTTATACAGAGGCAAAATTATGTTTTCATCCCGTGAGTGAACTCCCCTTTTAATGCATGCCAATACTTTGCTTGCCTTGGCAGCTGCTGTTTGACATTGCACATTGTTACTTAGTTTGAAGTCTATGATTATTCCCAAATCCTTCTCCTGCTTGCATTTCCCTAACTCCGTACCATTTAGAGTATAAATTACTTGTGTGTTCTTGCCTCCAAAGTGCATAACTTTGCATTTATCTACATTAAATTTCATCTGCCATTTAAGTGCACAGTCCCCCAATCTATCTAAATCCCTCTGCAGCGAAATAACATCCTGCTCACATTGTATTACTTTTCCTAGTTTTGTGTCATCTGCAAACACTGATACATGACTTTCAATGCCTATCTCAAGGTCATTTATAAATAAATTGAATAGTATTGGTCCTATAACAGACCCCTGAGGGACACCGCTTACCACTGGTGTCCATCTTGAAAATGTACCATTTATGACCACTCTCTGTACCCTATCTTTTAGCCAGTTTTCTATCCAAGAACAAGTATTTTCATCTAGACCAATTTTTCTTAATTTAAATAGTAACCTTTTGTGTGGAACTGTGTCGAAAGCTTTGGCAAAATCTAAGTAAATCACATCCACTGCGACCCCCTGATCTATACTTCTACTTACTTCCTCATAGAACGTAATTAGGTTAGTCTGACATGATCTGTGTTTCATGAAACCATGCTGATTTTTGCCAATAACATTATACCTCCCAATAAATTCCTGAATATTATCCCTTAGTAACCCCTCGAATACTTTCCCAGCCACAGATGTTAAGCTCACAGGTCTATAATTCCCAGGCACAAATTTTAAACCTTTCTTAAATATAGGGACGACGTCAGCTTTTCTCCAATCCTCTGGTACTATTCCTGAAAGAAAAGAATCTTGAAAGATTAGGAACAGAGGTTTACATATTTCAACACATAGCTCTCTCAGTACTCGTGGGTGAATTCCATCTGGCCCTAGGGCTTTATTCACATTCACATTGTTTAATTTCTGCAAAACCTTGTCCTGAGTCAACCAGTCACTTTGTATTAGTAAGTTTTTATTAATGAATTGCATGTCTCCTGTTATAGGTTTCTCTTTGATAAATACTGAAGAAAAATAATCATTCAAAATTTCTGCCTTATCCTGATCTTCAGTTAACAATAACCCTGACTCAGATTTTAGTGAACCTACATTTTCACTCTTGGGTTTTTTAGAATTTATGTACCTAAAGAATCTTTTAGGGTTGGTCTTGCTCTCTTTGGCTATTTCTTTTTCATTTTCTAGTTTAGCCCATCTAATCGCATTTTTACAGTGAAGAACAAAAAGATAGCATTCAATAATTATAAAAAAACTCAGAGTGAAGAAGATAGGCAAACCTATAAAATTAGGCAGAAAGAGGCAAAGCAATTTATAAGAGCTTCCAAAGCACACGCAGAAGAGAAAATAGCTCAGTCAGTAAAAAAGGGGGACAAAACATTTTTTAGATACATAAACGAGAAAAGAAAAGTAAAACAAGGATTAGTTAGATTAAAAACAAAGGAAGGAAGGTATGTAGAAGAGGATAAAAGTCTCGCTGACTGCCTCAATGAATATTTTTGTTCAGTCTTTGCAGAAGAAAAGGAAGGAAAGGGACCTCAGTTAGGAGAGAACACTAAAGAGACATTTACATATGAGTTTACAGAGGAGGAGGTTCTACAGCAGCTGTCTAAAGTAAAGACAAATAAGTCAATGGGCCTGATGGGATCCACCCTAAATTATTAAAAGAGCTCAGTGATGTAATAGCAAAACCGTTAACAGATTTATTTAACCAATCCTTGTTAACGGGAGTCGTCCCAGAAGACTGGAAATTAGCAAATGTTGTGCCCATTTACAAGAAGGGTAGTAGGGAGGAATCGGGGAACTATAGGCCAGTTAGTCTTACGTCAGTAGTGGGGAAAATAATGGAAACCATGTTAAAGGAAAGGATTGTTGAACATCTAAAAACACATAGATTACAGGATCAGAAACAACATGGGTTTACCTCAGGGAGATCATGCCAAACTAATCTTATTGATTTTTTTGCTTGGGTAACAAAAATAATAGACACAGGTGGTGCAGTAGACATTGCTTATTTAGATTTCAGTAAGGCTTTTGATACTGTTCCGCATAGAAGGCTTATCAATAAATTGCAATCTTTGAGCTTGGATTCCAATATTGTTGACTGGATTAGGCAGTGGCTGAGTGACAGACAACAGAGGGTTGTGGTAAATTGAATTTATTCGGCGCAAGGTCTTGTTACCAGTGGGGTACCTCAGGGGTCAGTACTTGGACCCATTCTCTTTAATATTTTTATTAGTGATATTGCAGAAGGTATTAATGGAAAAGTATGTCTTTTTGCTGATGACACAAAGATTTGCAACAGGGTTGACGTTCCTGGAGGGATCAGCCAAATGACAAATGATTTAGGTAAACTAAAAAAATGGTCGGAGTTGTGGCAATTGAGTTTTAATGTGGATAAGTGCAAGATAATGCACCTGGGACGTAAAAACCCAAGGGCTCAATATAGAATATTTGATACAGTCCTAACCTCAACATCTGAGGAAAGGGATTTAGGGGTCATTATTTCAGAGGATCTAAGGGTAAGTAGTCAATGTAATAGAGCAGCAGGAAATGCTAGCAGAATGCTTGGTTGTGTAGGGAGAGGTATTAGCAGTAGGAAAAGGGAAGTGCTCATGCCACTGTACAGAGCACTGGTGAGACCTCACTTGGAGTACTGTGTGCAGTACTGGAGACCATATCTCCAGAAGGATATAGACATCTTAGAGAGAGTTCAGAGAAGGGCTACTAAAATGGTGTACGGCTTGAAGGAGAAAAGTTACCAGGAAAGGCTTAATGATCTTAACATGTACAGCTTGGAAAAAAGACGAGACAGAGGAGATATGATAGAAACATTTAAATACGTAAAGGGAATCCACAAGGTAGAGGAAGGGAGTATATTTAAAAGGAAACAAAATAGCAAAACAAGAGGACATAGTCTTAGATTAGAGGGGCAAAGGTTTAAAAGTAACATCAGGAAGCATTATTTTACTGAGAGGGTGGTGGATACATGGAACAGTCTTCCAGTAGAAGTGGTAGAGGCCAAAACAGTAATTGAATTTAAGCAAGCATGGGATAGGCATAAGGCTATCCTAAACAAAAGATAAATCCAGGTAAAGTATCCATGTAATTGGGCAGACTAGATGGGCCAAAAGGTTCTTATCTGCCGACATTTTTCTATGTTTCTATAAATGATTGTAGGCTTTTTGAAAGATTAACTTTTTTTTTACTGAGCAAGGCGCCCCCTTGTGGCAGGCACCTGTAGGTACATGCCTACTCTGCCTGCTTCTAAATCTTGCCATGATTGAATGCAATGTGTGAGGAATGGGTTTACAGAAATGACAGGAGATAAGACAAAAGACCTTCCTAAATCCGCTACTGCATCCCACTCCCTCTATACACAGAAATCACCTCCAAATTCCAAGGCCCCGGTGTCTCATTTCGAAAAGCATGATCATGGTCAAGGGACATGTGTTTACAGATGGTATTTATTGGCAGCGGACAGGTGTGGCCAGGTAAGGGCACTGGAAAAAAAAGAGTTCTATTCTGCATGCACAACCACGGTAGTGGTCAGCTAGGTTAAGTTAGTGCTTCTCACACGTGCGCTAACCGATCTTGTCCCAGAACCTGCTCGAGCTTGGTAATCCGCTTGATTGTTGGCAATTGCTAATCTTTAGGCTAATGTCAGACGAACGCAGTCTGAGCGCCCACTGCGTGCGTGCATAACAGACGGACGTACTGACGGAAGATACTGTAGACACCACATGGTCTGTTTGTTTGACGGATGTAGAAGAAAAAGGGAAATATGGGAATCAAAATTAATTCAAATTAAAAGACAGGTACAGTCAGCCAGACCAAAAAAACTTCTGAGTGTCAACGTGGTGGAAGTTGAAAATGTGCTGCGTCTGACGTCGCGTCATCATGCACACAGGCCGCTACTTGGACGCCGCGCACTCTAGGCATCAGTCATAGCGCTTTTACATCGAGGCATAAATGGCGTCCATTCAGTGGCGTAGCGTGGGGGGCCATGGCCCCGGGTGCAGTTTTCTTAGGGGCGCATAATTTCAAAAGAAATTTGCGCCCCTAAAAGTTGAGGCCCGGACTGACCCGCCGGGCCCTCGGGTGCCGCCCAAGGGCCCGCAGGTTGAGGGGGCCCAGATGCCGGGCAGCAGGAATGCCTGCCCGGTCCTGAACAGTGAGTCCGTCCATGTTGAAGGGGAGGCGGCTGCGTGCAGGCGCAGGTCACGTGGTCCGGCTAATCAGGTGGTACTGAGTCTCTGTACCACCTGACTGGCCGGACCGCGTGACCTGTGCACGCACGCAGCCGCCTCCCCTTCAACACGGACGGACTCACACGCTGTTCAGGACCGGGCAGGCACTCCCGCTGCCCGGCATCTGGGCCCCAACCCCTGCTGGATCCGGAGCTGGGGCAATATCCATGTATGAGCTGGCTGCCGCTGGGGCAATATCCATGTGAGAGCTGGGGCAATATCCATGTGAGAGCTGGGGAAAATCCATGTGTGAGCTGGGGCAAATCCATGTGTGAGCTGGGGCAAATCCATGTGTGAGCTGGGGCAATATCCATGTGTGAGCTGGGGCAATATCCATGTGAGAGCTGGGGCAATATCCATGTGAGAGCTGGGGCAATATCCATGTGTGAGCTGGGGCAGATACACATGTGAGGGCTGGGGCAATATCCATGTGAGAGCTGGGGCAATATCCATGTGAGAGCTGGGGCATATCCATGTGAGAGCTGGGGCAATATCCATGTTAGAGCTGGGGCAATATCCATGTGAGAGCTGGGGCATATCCATGTGAGAGCTGGGGCAATATCCATGTGAGAGCTGGGGCAATATCCATGTGTGTGCTGGGGCAAATCCATGTGTGAGCTGGGGCAAATCCATGTGTGAGCTGGGGCAAATCCATGTGAGAGCTGGGGCATATCCATGTGAGAGCTGGGGCAATATCCATGTGAGAGCTGGGGCATTTCCATGTGAGAGCTGGGGCAATATCCATGTGAGAGCTGGGGCAATATCCATGTGTGAGCTGGGGCAATATCCATGTGAGAGCTGGGGCAATATCCATGTGTGAGCTGGGGGAATATCCATGTGTGAGCTCGGGCAATATCCATGTGTGAGCTGGCTGGGGCAATATTCATGTGTGAGCTGGGGCATATCCATGTGAGAGCTAGGGCAATATCCATGTGTGAGCTGGGGCAATATCCATGTGAGAGCTGGGGCATATCCATGTGTGAGCTGGGGCAATATCCATGTGTGAGCTGGGGCAATATCCAGGTGAGAGCTGGGGCAATATCTATGTGTGAGCTGGCTGGGGCAATATCCATGTGAGAGCTGGCTGGGGCAATATCCATGTGAGAGCTGGGGCAATATTCATGTGAGCTGGCTGGGGCAATATCGATAACGTGTCCACAGGTTGGGGGGGCGCACAATTCTTGGCTGGCCCCGGGCGCTGACAGCCCACGCTACGCCACTGCGTCCGTTGCCACCTGCGTGGTGCGTGCGCACTTTGGTGCGCACATACTTTGTGTGTTGGTCTCTATTGATCACAAATTAATGCTACAACGGACGTTAAACTGTGCAGCGACACGGACGTGATGACTGCATTTGTCTGATGCTAGCCTTAGCACGCTTACTATGTGCTTTGTGCTCACTTTTTAGCGCAAACTAGTGCATAGGGCCCTAACAGGGTTATTCACTAACCTCTGAACTTGCCACTGAAATGCGCCACTGAATTTCACCACTCTGCAATTTCGAGGCAGTTAGTCTATTCATTAAACTGTCAATTTGCCAAATACTGGCAAATTGGCAAAATATGGTGCAGTCAGGCAGTAGTGAAATTGTTCCATAGAGAAGTAATGGTTTGTCTATTCACAAAATGCCAAACTGCACTGAAATGTCAGCGAAATTACCTGATTTTCGGTGTTCCAGTTTGACAGGTTTAACCCTTTCGCTGCTGAGGCATTTCACACCTCTGTGCTGAGGTCATTTTTACCTGTTTCGCTCATCATGTTTAACCGCGTTTTGAAGCCATATTTTAATATATGACCCAGACATATTATATATCGTTCTTTCCGGCAGACTCGGCAGATTCATAATATGTCATTATTATATGTATATGTCATGTCCTGTCTGTATATTATAACAAAAAATGCAATAAAATTCGAATTTTCAATAATTTACAACGTGTAAAGTGTTCTTTTTCACATTTTAACATGCGAGCGTTTGCGGTTATATTTTCTATGGGTTGCGCTTGTTAAAAAAATTAGAAACGGGGAATCGTTATGATTTTTTCTATGGGGGCGTTTGCTCAAAAACACAATTTTCCCCAAAAAAAGTAACGATTCCCCGTTTCTAATTTTTTTAACAAGCGCAACCCATAGAAAATATAACCGCAAACGCTCGCATGTTAAAATGTGAAAAAGAACACTTTACACATTGTAAATAATTGAAAATTCAAATTTTATTGCATTTTTTGTTATAATATACAGACAGGACATGACGTATTCATATAATAATGACATATGAATCTGCCGAGTCTGCAGGAAAGAACGATATATACTATGCCTGGGTCATATACTAAAATAAGCCTTCAAAACGCGTTTAAACATGATGAGCGAAACCGGTAAAAATGAGCTCAGCACAGAGGTGTGAAAAGGATCAGCAGCGAAAGGGTTAAAAACAATAAAAAGGGTCCGTCACGGAATTTAAAAAAAAAACCGCCTTTTTAAAAAAATTGGGAACTAAAAATTAGGCAAAAAAATCCAAAAAGGTGTTCTAAATTAAAAAGTTAACCACTTCAATGCGGAGGACGCTCTCAGCGCGTCCTCCGCATTACTGCTGGTATGCAGAGGACGCGCTGAGCGCGTCCTCCCATTGGGGTCAGCATTCGGCCGGGTTCCGGCCGATCGCTGGCCCCCCCGGTGCGGGCTGACATCCTCGATGTCAGCCCGGCATCCGGAACCGCAGCCGCTGAAATTAGGTGTCATTGCGGCAGCGCGATGACACCTAATTCAGGCGCCCCCCCGCATGTGCGGAGGAGGCACCTGAAAGGGAGGGGGGGAGGTCCTTCGGACCTCTCTCCCTCCCGATCGGTGGCAGTGTGGGGGTTAACCCAGGCACCATTTGGAAGGGCACAGCCTGCCCTTCCAAATGGTGCCTGGCATTAACCCCTGGGGAGCTGGATCGCGAATCGGCGCTGAAAAGCGCCGGTTCGCGATCCTTTCCCGGGCTGGCCGACATCTTGGATGTCGGCCAAGCCTCCGGGAACTCCCCCTGAGGCTGGCGTCATCGTGCGTAGCACGATGACGCCAGTCCTAGAGTTAACCCCTAACTGCCACCAACGGTGGAGATAGGGATTCCAATGAACTCCCTATCTCCCGATCCGTGGCAGCTAGGGGTAATGTTTGGTATGGTTGGATCGGCCAGAGCATGGCCGTTCCAACGATACCAAACACGAATGTGAAAAAAGTTTAAAAAAAAATTAAAATTAAATTAAAAAAAATATATATTTAAAAAAAAATTATAAAAAAAAAAATAAACATTTTTTTCTTTTTTTTGGTTCGTTAATGCAGCAATATTGTTCCCATTTCAATTATAATGTGAACAATGATGCTGCACTAACGATTTTTGTATGCGGTGCGTTTGTTAAAAATCGCGTAATTTTCCCCCAAAAAAAATGTAACGAGACCCCATCTCTAATTTTTTTAACAAGCGCACCCCATACAAAATATAACCGCAATTGCTCGCATGTTAAAATGTGAAAAAAAACACTTTACACGTTGTAAATTATTGAAAATACATATTTTATTGCATTTTTTGTTATAATATACAGACATGACATAACGTATACATATAATAATGACATATTATGAATCTACCGAGTAGAGAAAGAACGATATATAATATGTCTGGGTAATATACTAAAATAAGCCTTCAAAACACGTTTAAACATGATGAGCAAAACCGGTAAAAATGACCTCAGCACAGAGGTGTGAAAAGCCTCAGCAGCGAAAGGGTTAAACAAGGGTTTTTGCTAAAAATGAAAAAAAAAAAAATTGTCTTTTTAAAAGAATTAAAAAGGATTATGGTATCTGCCTGTTTAACCACTTGGCTGCTATAGACGCGCTCAGCGCGTCCAGCTAAGTGGTTCTCCTGTGCTACGGACGCGCTGAGCGCGTCCATGCACAGGAGGCAGCAATCGGCCGGGATTCCGGCCGATTGCTGGCCCCCCCGGTGCGGGCTGACATCTTGGATGTCAGCCCAGCAATCCGGGACCCCGGCGGGGACATTAGATGTCATTGCGGCGGCGCGATGACATCTAATTCAGGCGCCCCCCCGCGTGTGCGGAGGCGGCGCCTGAAAGGACCTCTCTCCCTCCCGATCGCCGGGGGCCACCGGGTTAAGGCAGGCACCGTTTGGAAGGGCACAGCCTGCCCTTCCAAACGGTGGCTGACATTAACCCCTGGGGAGCCGGATCATGGAGCTGGCTGACATCTTGGATGTTGGCCAAGCCTCCGGGAACACTCCCTAAGGACTGGCGTCATCGTGCATAGCATAGCACGATGACGCCCCCATAGAAAAAATCATTAATACAGCATCATTGTTCACATTATAATTGAAATGGGAACAATATTGCTACACTAATAAAACAAATTTTTTTTTTAATCTTTAACCCTTTCGCTGCTGAGGCTTTTCACACCTCTGTGCTGAGGTCATTTTTACTGCTTTCGCTCATCATGTTTAACCGCGTTTTGTAGCCATATTTTGATATATGACCCAGACATATTATATATCATTCTTTCCGGCAGACTCGGCAGATTCATAATATGTCATTATTATATGTATACGTTATGTCATGTCTGTATATTATAACAAAAAATGCAATAAAATTAGAATTTTCAATAATTTATTATGTGTAAAGTGTTTTTTTCACATTTCTAACATGCGATCCTTTGCGGTTATATTTTGTATGGGGTGCGCTTGTTTAAAAAAATTAGAAATGGGGTCTCGTTACATTTTTTTTGGGGAAAATTTCGCTTTTTTTAGCAAACGCACCGCATGCAAAAATCGTTAGTGCAGCTCCCCAGGGGTTAATGACAGCCACCGTTTGGAAGGGCAGGCTGTGCCCTTCCAAACGGTGCCTGTATTAACCCCCTGCCCCCGGCGATCGGAAGGGAGAGAGGTCCGAAGGACCTCCCTCCCTTTCAGGCGCCTCCTCTGCACATGCGGGGGGCGCCTGAATTAGATGTCATCGCGCCACCGCGATGACATCTAATTGCTCCGCCGGGGTCCCGAGTGCTGGGCTGACATCCAAGATGTCATCCCGCACCGGGGGATCGCAGCAATCCACCGGAATCTGGCGGATTGCTGCCTCCTGTGCATGGACGCGCTCAGCGCGTCCATAGCACAGGAGAACCACTTGGCTCCTAGCAGCCAAGTGGTTAATTTTTATTATTTTTTTTAAAAAAAAGTTTATTTTTTACATGTTACATGGTCATGTTTGGTATCATTGGAAAGGCCATGCTCTGTCCGTTCCAATGATTTAAAAAATTAACCCCTAGCTGTCACGGATTGGGAGATAGGGGTTTCGTTGGAACCCCCTATCTCCACCATAGGTGACAGCAAGGGGTTAATTACTAAACTGGCGCCATCACGCTATGCGCGATGACTCCAGTCGTTAGGGGGATATCCCAGAAGCTTGGCCGACATCCAAGATGTCGGCCAGCTCCGGGACGGGACCGGGATACAGCGCATGTTAGTGCCATATCGCAATCCAGCCCCCTAGGGGTTAAAGACAGCCGTGCCCTTCCAAGCGGTACCTGTCTTGACCCGATGGTCCGCACGGACGGGGAGGGGGAGAGGTCTGAAGGACCTCCCCTTCAGGCACCTTCCCCGCAATGGCGTGGGAGGTGCCTGAAATAGACGTCATCGCACAGGCGCGATGACGTCTATCGTGCCCGCCGGGGTCCCGGAAGCTGGACTGACATCGAGGATGTCAGCCCGCACCAGGGGGCCACCACGATCGGCCGGAATCCTGGCTGATCACCGCTGCACAGGGAGGACGCGCTCAGCACGTCCTCCGCAGCGAAGTAGCCATGTGGCAGGACACGCTGAGCGCGTCCTCTGCATGGAAAGGGTTAAAGGACCTTTTTATTATTTAGACACATTTTAATACATTTTTATTGGTTTAAACACCTATTAGGAGAATAGGAGAGTTCCTCTTCTTTATTTTATTTTTTGCAGTTCGACAGAATTCGCTGATGGCAGTTATCGGTGCAATTCAACAGTTTTCGGCAAAACACGATGACCATTCGCTAAATAGTGAATTCATTGTATTTTCGGCAAAATGAAATCGCTGAAATGCAGCGAAGCACAGAGGCAGCTAAATTATACACAATATCGGTGCTTTGTGAATAGACCATTAATAATATAACTGTGGGCACTATTAATAAGAGCTGTAGATTTGTTAAGAACTTATGACATGAGTTTATTTCATTTATGGTGTGTTGGTCTTTGTTGTCCATTTTTTTTTAAATGTACTACTTGACTGAATATAGTTTTTGGTTTCTTATGAAACATCTCTTATGAAATAAATGCACTTTTTAAAAATTGTTAATAACTGTTTGTCATTCATATTACATAGGCAGCTTTAGCTGACATATGAGCAATCTTTCTGTTTTAAAGTAGATAGCTGGTAACTGCTAGAATAAAAATAATTTGTCAAATGATGATGACTAAATCCTAGACAAGATAAACATCTATTTGAAATATTCTCAACTGTGTGATAAAATTCTAGTTTATTTTACTGCATGCAGTACTCCAAACACACAAGCAATTCATATTTGTTTGATTTTGATAAATTAGTCCCAATGGGTCAATAAGGATAGAATAATCTATGCTCTTTCTGCATTACCATGGCAGATAAGAAAAAATTATTGCAATGTGCAAGTAGTGCTGAGCTGATGCCAGTTAATCAACATATTGACTATGTAAAGAAAGGCTAAATAATTTTAACAGAGCTGCAGGCATCTTTTAACTGTGCTTCACTAAAAAGTGAGGTGAAAACGTGGTCTTTAACTAAGCAGAAACACCTTTGAATTTAATAACAATCACATTTCTTTTATAGACCTGGTTTTGCTATGCTACTTTATGTCAGTTTGAAGTCTTATATTATCCCAGACATGTTATGCTCAGTTAGCGGATAACAGATTGGCATAAAAATGTATAAATCTTCTTGCCATTAACTGCTGTGCTAAGGTTCAAGGCTACAGAGACGCACAATAATTCAGCATGATGACTGGATTCAGCTACAGCCTCCTGAATTCTGGAAGACAGCAAGGGGTTGCTGCTACCACTGTTATCCTGGGACTGTGCCTGCTGTACCCTGGCAGTTTTGTTTTTTTCACATTTGAAAACATAATCAACCAATATTTAAGAGAAATTGGTTTAAATATTTTTTTGTTCTCATTATTTTAAACCTATGAATTTGATTTAGACAATTATATCCACATTAACACATTCATAAATCTGAAGAATGGAGTCACTCGTCTGGGCTAAATTGACACATGAACAATGCACTGATTCTTAATTGTGTAATAACCTCTTTCATTTTTTTCAGATGCTTTTTAGAAGCAATAGTCTTTATGAACAAGCAGAAACAACATTTCATTATCTATGTGATAATTTTCTGGTGTCTCTTTTAATAATGTGCAAATGTGCACTAACTGAAACATTTTCTGAATTATATTTTTTGTATTTATTTTAGTAATTTTCAACACAAAATGTCAATGATCAACAATAGTACACTGCTTTTTAAAAAATTTTAACAGTGAAAACCTTCATAGAGGGTAAAACAAAAATGTGAAAGACATATAATGCATGCACTACAGTTCCCACACAAAGGTATCTCAAATAAAATGCACATTTGAAGTACCGGTGCTAAAATTTGATTATATTAGCAACTTTAGCAACTTTTAAAAAATTGTAGGGCCCTATCACATACTTAACACTAACGTTAGCACTCAAATATGTGAGCTTTAACATTAGGTTTTCTGTATGTATGTATATTATGCTGTAACACCAGCTTGTCATTTTTGCTGCTGTTCCTTTTTCCATGTTTTTGTTTTCAACCCCAAATAAATAAACCCACCATTTTGTCTGCCTCTCCTTAGCTGATAAGCAGCAGGAGGGGCATGGAGCTGCTCAGTAGAGCGGCTTTTGGTACATTGGTTAGGTACTCACTCTGCAAAGAGGTGCCTTGTCGGGGCGAGCGAGCTTACGTTTCAATGGCCATTAAAACAAACTTAAACCTCCTGATAGTGTTTTGTTGTACATGGAAATATATAGAAACGAGCGCAGATGACAGATGACGGGCACGATAGGCGTCATCGCGCATGCGCGATGACGTCTATTTCAGGCACCCCCCGCCATTGCAGGGAAGGTGCCTGAAGGGGAGGGGGGAGGTCCTTCGGACCTCTCCCCCTCCCCATCCGTGCGGGCCAGCGATTAAAGGCAGGCACCGCCTGGAAGGGCACAGCCTGCCCTTCCAAGCGGCGGCTGTCTTTAACCCCTAGGGGGCTGGATCGCGATATGACGCCAACATGCGCCGCAGAGCGCGATGGCGCCAGTTTTTAAATTAACCCCTTGCTGCCGCCTATAGTGGAGATAGGGGGTTCCAATGAACCCCCTATCTCCCGATCCGTGACAGCTAGGGGTTAATGTTTACTATCGTTGGAACGGCCAGAGCATGGCCATTCCAATGATACCAAACATGACCATGTAAAAAGTAAAAAAAAAAATTAAAAAAAAAGTTTTTTTGTTTTTTTTTAGATTTATTAGTGCAACAATATTGTTCCCATTTCAATTATAATGTGAACAATGATGCTGCACTAACGATTTTTTCTATGGGGGGTGTTTGCTAAAAAACACGTAATTTTCCCCAAAAAAAGGAACGATTCCTCATTTCTAATTTTTTTAACAAGCGCACCCCATAGAAAATATAACCGCAAACGATCGCATTTTAAAATGTGAAAAAAAACACTTTACACATTGTAAATGATTGAAAATTCAAATTTTATTGAATTTTTTGTTATAATATACAGACATGACATAATGTATACATATAATAATGACATATTATGAATCTGCACAGTCTGCCGGAAAGAACGATATATAATATGTCTGGGTCATATATTAAAATAAGGCTTCAAAACGAGTTTAAACATGATGAGCGAAACCGGTAAAAATGAGCTCAGCACAGAGGTGGGAAAAGGCTCAGCAGCAAAAGGGTTAACATTAGGTTAAGTGGCCCTAGTGCGGGCCAGCAATATTACATTCGGTACACTAACAGGTTAAAAAAAACGTTAGCGGAGGGCGTGGCTTGGCTGCCAATCAGAAAGGCTGCCTGAGACCGGAGCTCTGCAGAGACCAGCAGCATCCAGCACGATAACAGCCCGAAGGGGGAAGAACCAACGGGTATTTGGCACCTGGAAGGCCCAAGATGGGCCTTGGAGCAGTGGCGCCTCTATCTTCTGCTCCGCCCTGGTCCTGGTCAAGTCACAGCTGGAGGCCGCGATGGAACCATAACCAGACTGTCCCTCGCGTAATGTGTCGGCCTCCATCGTATCATCGGTAGGAGCCAATTTGCTTGCCCTCTCCCCGGCGCCGGACCCGACAGCCAATCCAACTGACTGGGGAGCTTTGTTGCAGGCCCTACCTACCAGATTTGACCTGCAGGCTGCAAATTTGGCTCTCTGCACTTCCATCATGGCAGAGCTGCAGCACCTCCACTCTGATGTTAAGGGCCTTCATGTCAAGATCTCCTCCTTGGAGGCTGAGTGTGACTCTGGCTGTGAGGAACAGGCTACTACATCTGCCACAGTAGACAGACAATCCACCCAAATGAGAGGTATGACGCAGCATATCATGGACCTTGATAACAGAGGGAGCCGCAATAATCTCTGCTTACACATACTCTTGGTGACGACCCCTCAAGACCCTTATCTGGTGGCCTCTGAGGCAGATGTTCCCCCCTTGGCATTGGACCTTTAACAAATTTATCCCGCTTTATTGGAAACAACAGACGAGTCACCCATTGACTTTTTGATACAAACGCATGGAAAAGCTTCATTTCATAGAACACATGTTCTTTAGCGCATCCGATTGCTTACACAAGTACGCGGCCATCTGGTCTGCGGCATGGGTGTTGGTAACTCCTCGCCCAGAATTCCAAGCTTTACTCCAGGTGCTTCTCTGGGGGCTCCCTAGTGGTTCACCCACTGCCCCATGAACTGTCAGACCGACCCCCCCTGTTCATTTTTACACCCCTTTATCTCCCTATTCTGTTTTGATTGTTCTTCAATATGATACTGTCTACTGAGGACCTGCGTGTCCCATTTTATGTTCCTCATAACTAGGAACCTGTATGTTCTACATTGTTTTCACTGTGTCATTCTTAGGTATCGTAGGTTTGTTTGGAGTCCAGTGTGCAGATATAACGTGATAGGGAAAGTACAAGAAGTCGTAACCTGGGATGGAATTCATGTTGGTGCAGGCAGAGATCGTTCTTGAGCAAGGGAGGAAGCCAGAAGTCGGTAGCCGGGAGGTCAATCAGAATTGTGCGCGGTGCAAAAGGAGGTAGGCTGGAGACGTAGTCAAGTGGAAGCAAGGGTTCGTTAACAAGGATTCAGGCAGAGAGTAATTGCAGTCTGGGATACAGGGAACTTGGAGAGCTTAGTGAGTCAACAGGGAGCTAATGACCGAGCGTCTTTCCTTTGGTGGTTCGAACTTTTATGGTGCGCAGGTAATGGGCTCTGCCCATTGTCGGGAAGGGGCCCCTCCCCTGCCTCCTCTGCCCACTGGGTTTCCCCAGGTTCCATCTGAAACCCGCAGAGGCCATGCCCCCCAAAGGCGACTCGGGAGACGCCGCCTCCCCCAGATCCCACCGAGACTCGAGAGTCCACTGCTTGACCCGGAAGGAGGATGGCGCCCCTTGCTGCCCGCGAGCAACGAGGAACCATGCGGGAGGCCAACAGAAGGGAGAGAGACAAAGCAGGGGAACCCCAGCGCTGGACCAAAGAGGCACCGCGACCCATGACATGGGAGCTGCCAATACCCGACATCCCCCCATCATGGAAGACGCCGACAGTTGCCATGACACCTCGGCCACGCCGTGGGGGTAAGGCATGACACAGCCCCTCCCACAATGCAAGCCATCCGGTGGAGCAAAGGACCTGGTTTGGTCGGATAGGAACAATGAAATCGATGAAGATGAGGCGTGTGTAAATTCACAGCTGGTTCCCAGGATCTTTCCTCCGGACCGTATCCCTTCCAGTGGATCAGATATTGGAGTTGACGACGTCTATATCGAGAATCCAGGATGCGGTGTATTTCATATTCGGGTTCACCGTCGGCTGGAAGAGGTGGAGGTTGTGTGTTAGTTTGTGAGGCAAAGGAAGGTGCTGTCCAGGGCTTGAGTAGTGAAACGTGGAATACTGGGTGAAGATGTAGATCGTCGGGTAACTGGAGACAGATTGCGGTTGGAGATACTATGGCTGTAATAGGAAAGGGACCTATATATGTGGGTCCCAATTTTTTTGTAGGACAAGTGAGCCGAAGGTTTCAGGTAGAGAGCCATACCTTTTGACCCACAATATATGCAGGCGGTGGTCTGCATTTCAAATCTGCGTATGCTTTGTATGTGTCTTGTGCCTGTTGAAGAAGATGTTGAGCTTGACGATGTCCGTTGCGTAGACTTTTTAGACGTTTGTGGACGTTGGGAATTGTTCCTATCTGAGGTAAGTCGGGGAGAAGACTAGGGTGATAGCCATAGTTAAGGAAAAAAGGAGACTCATGTAGTGACTGATGGTGGACGGTATTGTAGGCCAACTCGGCTGCTGGTAATAACTCTACCCAATCATCTTGCAAATGACAGGTATAGCATCGAAGATACTGGTCCACGATTTGATTTGTTCTCTCAGTCTATCCGTTCATCTTTGGATGATAAGTAGATGTCAGTTTCACATGTATCTTTAGTGAGAGACAAAACATTTTCCAAAAGCGGGAGGTGAATTGTGACCCCCGATCCGATAAGATGGAGGTGGGAATCCTGTGTAGACAAAATATTTCTTTGTGGAATAATGATGTGGTTTCCTTAGCAGTAGGTAAACCTTTGGTGGAAACAAAATTGGCCATTTTTGTTAGACGGTCAACCACGACCATAATGGTTGTACATCCTTGGGAAGGGGGTAGGTCTACGATAACGTCCACAGTTAGATCTTTCCAGGGACGATCGAGAATAGGGAGAGGTTGAAGAAGTCCTGCTGTTTTTTGTGAGAGTTTTTTGCTTTGATTACAAACAGGACAGGCTGTGACATACTTGATGGCAGCATCGTTCATGGTGGACCAATAAAAATATAGACAAAGGAGATTTTGTGTTTTCTTAATCCCTCCATATCCGGCTTGAGGGGAGTCGTGACAGAGAGCGAGGGTGTCTGGACGTGCTCCTTCTGGAACAACTATCTTGTTTTGATGTAGACATAGACCATCCGTGGTTAGTGGGTAATCTGTCGGGCATGTTAGTTGTTTGATCTTTTCTATGGTAGTTGAGTGAGTAGCTAGAAAGTGTCCGATGGGAAATATGGAGTCAATAGTGATAGAATTGGATTCTTCGGGTACGGGTAAGCGGGACAAGGCATCAGCCTTGCCGTTTTTACTCCCTGGTTGATAAGTAATGTGCAATTGAAAATGGGGAAAAAAGGGCCCAACGGGCCTGACGAGGTTTAAGTCTCTTAGCGGTACGGAGGTACTCCAGGTTTCTGTGGTCATTAAAAACCGAGACTGGATGCGAGGTATGTTCTAAAAGGTGGCACCACTCTTCCAAGGCCTTTTTGATGGCCAAAAGTTCTCGATCACCAACCTCATAATTGCATTCGGCAGGGGTGAGAAATCTTGAGAAATAGGCGATCGGATGGAGTCTTTGGTCTGTATCGTCTCTTTGTGAGAGAACTGCTCTGGTGGCTTTGTTAGAGGCATCTACCTCTAGGTAATAAGGTAGGGAAGGATTTGGTAGTCTGAGAATAGGAGCTGAAGTGAATTGACTTTGAAGAGTGTGGAAGGCACGAAATGCTTGATCGGACCATTTAAACGGTACGTTCTTGGTGAGATCGGTCAGTGGTTGTACAAGCTTTGAAAAGGAACGAATAATCCTCCTGTAGAAGGTATTGAATCCTAAAAATCTTTTAACATCCTTCCGTGAAGTAGGGGTCGGCCATGAGAGAATTGCGGCTATTTTTTCTGGATCCATCTCGATCTTGCCTGGGGAGAGGACGTATCCTAGAAAAGCAATACGATTAGCCTCGGATATACATTTCTCTCTTTTTGCGTATAATCGATGTTTACGTAATCTAGAAAATACCTCTTTCATATGATGTCAGTGTTCTTGAAGAGTGTCTGAGTAGACGAGGATATCAGCGAGATAAACTACTACACATACATCTAATAAATCTCTAAAGACATCGTTTACCAGGTGTTGGAAGGTCGCCGGAGCGTTACCTAACCCATAGGGCATTACTAGATACTCATAGTGCCCATAGCGGGTCCTGAAGGCAGTTTTCCATTCGTCACCTTAACGAATACGTAGGAGGTTGTAGGAACCTCTGAGATCCAGTTTCGTAAATACTTTGGCAGTCTTCAATCGTTCCATTAGCTCCCGGAATTATAGGAAGGGGATATCTGTTTTTAACAGTGATATTGTTAAGATCTCTGATCCACACAAGGCCTTAACCCTCCGTCTTTCTTCCCCACAAAGAATATACTGGCCCCCGCAGGAGAGGTGGAAGGACGGATAAATCCCTTCTGAAGATGTTCGTGTATATATTCTTTCAGAATGTTAAGCTCTGGCTCGGATAACGAGTATATTCTGCCATAGGGGATGACTGCCCCAGAAAGGAGGTCTATCGGGCAATCATAGACCCGGTGAGGAGGAAGAGTCTCTGCTTTCGTCTCGTTGAAGACATCCTGGTATTCTGTGTAGGCGGGTGGAATGATGACATGTTTTTTATCCATGTGTATATCTAGAACAGAATTTATATTTTTAACAGTTTGTTTCATACACTGTTGGAGACAATAGGGGGAAATAAACAATATTGTTCCTGTTCCCCAACGTATGACTGGATCATGGATGCGTAACCAGGGTAACCCCAGGTTAACTTGAAATACTGGTGAGGCAACTAAATCAAAGGAAACAATTTCGCTATGGTTATTGCCAATACATATTTTCATAGGAATGGTTTCTAGGGTGACCAGCCCTGATTTTAATGAAGAGCCATCAAGCAATTTCACGTGAACAGGGTGCTCTTTATTGATTACAGGTACACACAATTTAGTGGCAAGTGATAGGTCCATGAAACTTCCACTAGCGCTGGAGTCGATCATGGCGGGTAGGGTGAGGCATTGGTCATTCCACTGTAGGAAGATAGAAATAGACAAATGTGGGGCAATCATCAATGGTACATTATGAGGAGCAACTGCGGAAGGGATATTAATTTTCTTACCTCCACGTTCCGTCTTTTCGGGGCAGAAACGGATGGTGTGACCGGCTTCACCGCAGTATAGGCAGAGGCGATTCGATCTACGATCTACATTTCTTCCAGTGGAAGCCGTCTGTCGGTTGCTCCAATCTGCATTTGTTCCTCCTGAGTGGTACGAGGTGCATAAGGTATCAAAGCCCTGATAGTATCAGGAAGTGCAGGAGGTAGAGCACGACGTGGTTGCACAGACATAGACAGATTTTTTTCTTGCCGTCTTTCGCGGAGTCTTCAGTCAATAGATATGGATGCTTGCTTTAGCAGATCCAACGTTGGTGGAGTGCCAATCCGGGCTAATTCGTCTTTTAATTGGTCAGATATACCGCTGCGGAACTGGTTTACATGGGCTATCTCATTCCAGACGGTATCAAGGGCGTAGTGCTTGAACTCCATAACATAGTCCTCTACAGGACTGCGACCTTGTTTGAGGGCCTTGATCTCTTGCTGTGTGGTATCTTGACGAAAAGGGTCATCGTATATATATCATTTAGAGCCGCCAAGAAGGTCTCCCAGGTATCAAGGAGCGGGCTTTGGATTCTCAGTAGTTAATGGGCCCATGACTGTGGTTCTCCTGAAAGCAGCGATATAACAGTTTGAACCTCGACGTACTCATTACAGAAGGTACGAGGTTTTAATGAGAACAGCACCTGGCAACTGGTCACGAAGAATTGATATGAGCGACGATCCCCAGTGAATCGCTCCGGTAGAAGGACGGGAGGTTCAGGTGTCATAGAAGCAGTAGCAAAATCATCTTTGGCATGTACTCGTACTTGCAAAGCGGCGTGGATTATTTGCAGCTCTTGTACTGATTGGGCGATGGCCATCACCTGTTGGGTTAGGGTATGCAAGGCGCCAGCCATATCTGCGGGCTCCATGTCTTGGCTCAGTCGTTCTGTCATTCTTAGGTATCGTAGGTTTGTTTGGAGTCCAGTATGCAGATATAACGTGATAGGGAAAGTACAAGAAGATGTAACCTGGGATGGAATTTGTGTCGGTGCAGGCAGAGTTCGTTCTTGAGCGAGGGAGGAAGCCAGGAATCGGTAGCCGGGAGGTCAATCAGAATTGTGAGTGGTACAAAGGGAGGTAGGCTTGAGACGTAGTCAAGTGAAAGCAAGGGTTCGTTAACAAGGATTCAGGCAGAGAGTAATTGCAGTCTGGGATACAGGGAACTTGGATAGCTTAGTGAGTAAACAGGGAGCTGATGACTGAGCGCCTTTCCTTTTGTGGTTCGAACTTTTATGGTGTGCAGGTAATGGGAGTCGGGAGATGTCGCCTCCCCCAGATCTCACCAAGGCTTGAGAGTCCACTGTGTGACCTGGAAAGAGGACCGTGCCCCACGCCGCCCGCGAGCGACGAGGAACCACGCGGGAGGCCGACAGAAGGGAGAGAGACACAGCGGGGGAACCCCAGCGCTGGACCGAAGAGGCACCGCGACCCATGGCAAGGGAGCTCCCAATGCCCGACGTCCCCCATCACGTAAGATGCCGACGGTCATGCCGTGGGGGTAAGGCATGACACACTGTCACTCTGTATACCCTGCTTTACCTGAAGATAAAATATATATATTTACAAAAACATAACTCGTTAGTGATTCGGAAATTGCATGAGTTTACTGTACTTTGCACTCCCTATGCTTAACATGGGGAACGCAAAGAGTTCATTAGCGTTAGGATTACAGAGTCCTAACGCTAATTACACCTCTGTGCGGTTAACTCAAAAGTTAACCACAGCTTGCAGCTGGTGCTAACTGATTCCGCTTCTGCTTACTTTTTCCCCTCAGTCTCACTCTGCTTCCGGCAGCCAGAAGCAGTGGATCGGGCCACTGTTCTCACCACAGGAGGAGAAGTGAGTATTTTACATTTTTGGGGGGTTCCAGCTGGTGTTAACTGATTCTGCAGAAGCGGTATCAGTTAGCACCAGCTCTAAGCTGTAGCAATTTTTTTTAGTTACTGACAGCTGTAAGTAATTAGCGTTAGGACTATGTGATTCTATCACTAATTACTCTCTGCTTACACTTTGCGCATAGGGAGCACAAAGTACAGTAAGCTCCCGCTAAAAAGCACTAATACTGATTTGTTCATGGATTGTTTAACCCGTTAGTGATTTGGAGGTGATTTATGCGGAACGGTATCACCTCTTTTAACCTAGCACTATGGCTCACTTATGTGAGCGCTATCGTTAAGGAGGTGATAGTGTCCCCAGTGTATAGCTAGAAGTGGCTCTTTGTTTTACCAAAATCCAGTCTACCTCCACTCATCAATCTTGTTCACGGATGAGATTTATTTATTTATCACCTGGGTAAAGTTACCACCTTCCATCCATCCATCCATGAGACTATAACATTTAGGACCCCTTATCTGATAAGTCATAAATACCATCCACCCTTCACTTGGCAAAACAATCCTTCTTCTCATCTCTTATATCTACTCTGTCCTCCAACCCTAAATGACTCTGGTCCACCTTCAACTCTCTCCTCTACCCACACGCACCTCCCCCTCAACTGCCTTTAGCGCTCAGGACCTGGCAGACTACTTCTTAAACAAAACTCTATGAGAAGCAACATCCGAACACAAGATATTAATCCACCGCCTCCACTCCCAGAAGCCTCTTCAGCTACCCTCTGCCACTTCCTCCCAGCCACTGAGGAGGAATTGAATTCCTTACTGTCCTCCTCACATTTCACCACGTGCCCGCTTGACATCATTCCCTCACCCCTGCTCTCACACGCATCTTCAACCTTTCTCTCTCCACTGGCTAATTCCTATCCACCTTCAAAAATGCACAGGTTATTCCTATACTATAGAAGCCCTCCCTCGATCCTAACGCTCCATCCAACTACTGTCCTATATTCCTGCTTCCGTTCACATCTAAGCTTTTCAAAGAAATAGTTTTCAACCGCCTCTCCCTCTTCCTGTCCTCTAATTCCCTTCTTGACCCCTGCAATCAGGCTTCCGTCTCCTACACTCAACTGAAACTGTCCTCACCAAAGTCACCAATGACTTCCTAACTGCTAAAAACCACGGCCACTATTCTATTCTCATCCTGCTTGATCTCTTGGCTGCTTTTAACACTGTTGACCACCCCCTCCTTCTACAAACTCTCAGCTCTGTTGGTCTCTGTGACACTGCACTCGCTTGGGTCCACTCCTATCTATCCAAAAGGTCCTTCTCTGTGTCCTTTGCTGTTAAATCCTCCTCTTCATTGCTGATATCTGTTGGTGTACCTCAAGGCTCTGTCCAAGGTCCTCTGCTCTTTTCTATCGACACCTCTTTACTGGTAAAAATCATTAACAGCTTTGGCTTCAATTACCACCTCAATGCTGATGATACTCAGATCTACCTCTCTACCCCTGATCTCTCTCCTCCTGTCCTTTCCAAAGTCAGTGACTGTTCATCTGGCATTTCCTCCTGGATGGCCTCTCACCACCTAAAGATTAACATGTCCAAGACTCTTCCCTTCATCTCCCACATTCAATCTCTTTCCTCCTCCTGCCGCTACCAACTACGTAATATTTCCAGAAATCGGCCATTTCTTACCGCTGACACCACAAAGCAACTCATCCACACCCTTGTAATCTCCCGACTTGACTATTGTAATAATATTTTAGCTAGCGTCCCTCTCTCCCGCCTCTCCCCCTTACAATCTATTCTGAATGCCTCTGCCAGGCTCATCCATCTCACCCGCTGCTCGGTCTCTGCTGCTCCCCTCTGCGAATCCCTTTACTGGCTGCCCATCCACTGCAGAATTAAATTCAAATTCCTTACCCTGACCTTCAAAGCTCTCACTAACTCAGCTACCCACTACCTGTCCTCACTAATCACCAAATACACCCCAGCCCGCTCCCTAAGATCAAACGGTGACCTGCACCTAGCTTCTCCCCACATCACCTCTTCCCATCATAGACTGCAGGATTTCTCATGTGCAGCCCCCATCCACTGGAATGCTATCCCTCCTTTGGCCAGACTTTCCCCTAGTTTGTCTTCCTTCAAACACTCCCTTAACACATTCCTATTTAGGAAAGCCTACCACCCTACCACTCACTGACACAACCAGTCCATCACTCCCACCAGTCCATCAATCTCAC
The DNA here is from genome assembly GCA_009667805.1 of Leptobrachium leishanense. Taxonomy (NCBI): domain Eukaryota; kingdom Metazoa; phylum Chordata; class Amphibia; order Anura; family Megophryidae; genus Leptobrachium; species Leptobrachium leishanense. The sequence continues at coordinate 225,068,098 of CM019066.1, read as the reverse complement.
CTTGCAGTCCTCTCCTCCTGTTTCCACCCCCAACCCTTCTAGATTGTGAGTTCCCATGGGAATAGCTCCCTTGTTTCCTCCTGTACTGGTTTGTTAAAATGTTGTTCAATGTGTTGTAACCCTGTCTATACTATGCCTATTGTACAGCGCTACAGAATATGCTGGCACGTTATAAATAAAGATTAATAATAATAATAATACTACCATACCAGCAGGGCAAGATCAAAGCATCTGTCCTCCTCTATTTGAATATTAATAATATTTTCTAAATTTGCCAGTTAGCCTTTACCGTCCCAGTTACTAAGACTTTATGATTTATAAGGACAAACAATTTCATTTGAGTCCGAACATGACCTGGTTATCATATTCCTGGGCCAAGTTAATACAGAATATAAGTTTCCTTTGTCCTTTGCCCAAATACTCAGGTTGAGGGAGTTGAGGGATAACACCTTTTGAAAAGAAGAAACAGAAACCCCCCACAAATTCTACAATTAACCCAGGCACAGCTCGGAAAACAGACATATGCATGACAGACATCTATCCCTTCTTATAGAGAAGTAGATTCTAAAGTGTCTATCAAATAGGCTTCCCACTTCCCAGTGACAAGAGCCTCTTGGTCCTAATCATCCCCTGCACTTTATGGAAGGTCAATAGATGATGCGCTGTCAGATCCTCTTTACTAATTTGATTTCCCCTGTTGGTTGCTACATGAAGAGAGTTTGGGACAAGTTAGTTTTTCGACAGTTCTTCTGCAGATTGTAAATTCACTCAGGAACAGGGTTATCCTATTCTAATGTTTGTTAAGGTCTGTGTTGTTTAAATGTAGTCTTATCTATTTGTCCAGTGCTTTGGAATCTACTGGTGCCTTATTTATAAAGTAAACTAATGTGGTTGCATTTCAAATGTCTCCCTACAGTGCAACCAAGTCCCTCTATTACACATTTCCTCTGAATATGGAAGCACTTTAGGAAAAGAGTCTGACTGTTGGAACTGGCTTTCATGTTTGCTAACCCTGGAAATCCAGTACGTCTGAAATACGAATTAAAGAATTACGTAAAGAATTGAGATTCGTTACGAAACGAATGCACACCTGTAGGAGAAACAGAGGCAATAAACTTTATTAACAATTAACATTCATAGCATATGTAGCGCTCACTCCCGGAGGAGCCGCTAAAAATGAACCACGGGTCAGTCTCCCCGCACTAGGGAATAAATATACTCCAACACAGTTGTGAGTTTTTATATTTATATAGTTTACTAAAATATTTGAGCAGATGTTGAGACACGGTATTCACAAGTATTATTACAGTATTTTCGTATCCCGGTAAAACGCGTAGCGGAAAAGAAACGAAACACGAGGCTTCGTATTTCGGAAAATAAAATATTCGCAACCGAACATAAAAGCAATGCAATTTCCCGATAGTTCAGAAAAAGGGACACGTAGCAAAACCCCAAACATACAATCCCTTCGTATTACGGCAAACGCGCAGCGGAAAAAGAGAAAAATGTATTCGGAACGTATCTTTGTCTTTAACCCCCGTTCCGATTCGCAAAAGGAAATGAGTCCTGCACAGGTTAAGTCCCAGAATGTGAAAAGTGTATCTGTGTGTGTGGTACCCGGGTACTGTTCAACTGGCCAGTGAGTTTATTAAAGGAAGGTCTTCGACTAGTCAGTTGGGGCCCTGTGGACTTTAAAGAGAAAACAGCAGAGCGTCCTTTAATCATAAAACAGCCTTGGAGGCCTCTCACCCATCCGACGATTTCTTTAGGCTCCGCTGACCCAGGACGTCTCTCCACCCGATTTTGACTGGGGATACTAGCGGCCCGATCCGTTGTCTGACTCCACACAGCTTTTCCAGCTCACCGCCTGCTCTCCGTTCGATTCCTCCGGTCTGCAGCAATGCCTGGATCCCGGCGGGTCTTCTTCTCCTCAGCTTGGGTGATCCTCTCTGGACTAACAGGTCTCTCTTGGTCTCTCTTGGTCTCTGTTGGTCTCTGGCCTAGGCCCTCTCGTGATCTCTTCGATGCGTCTCCTCTCTTCCCTTCCCTGGCGCGCTCTGCCGCGTTCTCCACGAGGCAGAGGATGTAACGCTCCAGTCCCCACCCACTTCCTGTCTTCTCGCAAAGCATGCCGGGCATTGTAGTCCCAATATCCAGTATCTCTGATCGCGATAGTCTCCATCTTGTGGCCAAAAATAGGTACTGCCACAGCAAGATTTTACCACAGCGCTACACATACATTATGAGAGCACCCTCGGTATTACCTCAACAACATCTATTATTAACCGATGCCCCAGTGGCTACATAAAAGAAATGTATGCTATGCCACCCACTAAACCATACCCCTAAAGGTATGCCAAATATATTGATTTCACCTTCTACTTAGGGGACAGGACCCACTTTCTATGAGTTGGAGTGCAAGGTCCCCAGCTCAAGCTATTAGCTTGTTTATTTTTAAGGTTGCGGTGTAGCGCCACTTAACACATTACCCACCACCAGATTCCTTTATAGCCAGTATCAGAAACAGTGGTTTCCCCTAAACCAGAAACATACATACATACAACCTGATACAGCGCAAATAAATGCTTATAAAGGTTTTCCGGTGTCTCTCAATATTTCAGGCATAGAAAAGAGAAAAATATGACAATTATGGTGCAGCATGCATATATTGTTATATATAGATCTGTATTTGCAAGAATTCCACTCACAAATAAGGAGCCCCAACACTGGCTCTGAGTGGTATCGCGCCTGTGTGGGCCACCTGAGAAATACCAGGCTGATTACCCACATCACTACACGTCACTCGCTTCTGGAATATCGCAGTTTATCATTATAGACCCATTCACCCAATAACCAGACGAGTCTAGCATCAGGAGAAAAGCACGACAACTGTATTGCAGGACAGACAGGCTATTTATACAGTACAGGATCAAATAAGAGCATAATCCCATTAACTAGAAAAATGCCAACCCCACACAGCCCATCGCCACCATAGCCGATCATTTGCAGACATATGTCCGCACTCTAAATATCGTCCTTTTTGGGATGATCCCGAGGGGGTGGCGGCCCATCCTGATGGTACAGTCCAAAAAGCACCCTTATCCATGGGCAGGGGCTGGAGCGACAACGATTACAATGTACAGGCGGTGAACCATAGCAATGGCAGCTGGGCCCTGAGAGAAGGACATTGTTGTGAAACCTGGGTTCCCGTTGGAGCTTGTAGGTACTTATCTCTGCACGTGACTACAACATGTCGAGATTTATATTCAATAAGAAACTTATACGAGACACAAATATCAATCGTTTATATTTCCTAGAAATTCACCTAAATTCTTTTAATTGTCTGTGTTTTGCTTTGAAGAATACACTAATCAATAATCGGATAAAAATATATATATTTATTACGTATACAAAAAAGTTTCAAATCTCATATCATAAACAAAGATTTATAAACCACAATCCATCCAACAGCACATAGACAACTAGCTTCACAATATATGTATCACCTGTTAGTAACTGCATATATGATTAATATCATTTATCTTCTCAGTTAGTAACTATACACAAATGGTTAATAAACATTTCTGCTTAACGAAAATGTAACATATATTTCCCAGCAAACCAATGTTTAACAAGCTAGATCTTGTAGAGATATATAAATCTCTCTATACTACTTGGATCAACAAAAGATGAGCTATCACTTATTCTATTTTTAGAATGATAAGTAATAAAAACTTATTTAGTGAATCCTTGTCACGTTCCCACGTTCCAACCCTGTCTCCCTGCCCCCTGTATTCCTTATGTCTGTGTTTCCATGTGTTTCCCTGTGCTGCTTTCCCTGACATGTGTGTCAGCGATGCCAGTCTCAAGCTGTGTGTCAGCAGTGCCAGTCTCAAGCTGTGTGTCAGCGGTGCCAGAAACCCAGTCAAGCTGTGTGTCAGCGGTTCCAGAAACCCAGTCAAGCTGTGTGTCAGCGGTTCCAGAAACCCAGTCAAGCTGTGTATCAGTGGTTCCAGAGTCTCATTGCACTCCCACTGTGCCCATGTCCCACAGTGGTTCTTCCAGTGTCTTGTCCTGTGATAGGTTTACCCCTCTCAAGTCCCGCTCTAAGAGGAGACGAAAGAGGGCAAAAAACCCCAGTCGCATTGGGTCCGAGGATGCCACTCTTCGCCCAGAGTCTGAGAATATCACGCTCCTTTCCGAGTCTGATAAGGCTGTACTCCTAGCTTACCTTGAGGAATCTCAGCAATCAGGAAGTCTGGTTGGTAAAATGTTTTCCAAATGGAAGAATGTTCCTGAGGGTTTTGTGAGGACTCCTTCTGGGTTACTAGTCCGGGAGGCACACTGGGTTGTGCTCCAGTGATCCCCTAGTCTCATGGAGACTTTTGCTGAGGATTCAGACGACTCGGAAGACTGAATGTGTCTTGTTTTTGGATTTTTGTAGGTGCCCTGAAGTCACCTTTTTTGGGGGAGCTACTGTCACGTTCCCACGTTCCAACCCTGTCTCCCTGCCCTCTGTATTCCTTATGACTGTGTTTCCATGTGTTTCCCTGTGCTGCTTTCCCTGACATGCAGCTCAGGGGTTAAGTTCATAGCTCGTTGAGCTTCTGCTGGTGATATGGGCTGATAACCCCCCCTATATAAAGCCATGGGCCCATATCACCAGGCTCTTGCATCCTGGTTCACTTCAGCTACTGTTTTGTTCCTGAGAGCTCCCTGTTATTCTGTCCTAGTTCTATTTCAGTGTTTCCCCATTGTCTGAGTTTCATGTTCTGATTGACTTCCTGGTATTGACCCTCTGGCCTGGCTGACGGATTTTCTCTGGTGCTGTATCCCCGCTTTGGCTCAAGGTATACGATTTGATTTTGACTCTTGGCTTATTTACTGATGACTCTTTTGGACATCCCTAGCTGTACTGTGCATGTTGATTTATTGTTTTGTTGTGTGTCCCTGCTGACCACGATTTTGTATATTGAAGTCCTTCCCTGCAAGTTGTTGAGTATAACTCCTTCAGGTATCTGTGTTTTCCCCAGGACTCTGCACGGCTACAAGGTAACCTTTTTCTATTAGTGCAGATTCGGCCACTCTAAGGACCGATCTATCAGTATAGGGCTCCTTCGGTATAGCTATGCAGAGGTCCCCAGTGTCTCCTGTGGTTTATTCACGTATCCTAGATCATTGTGTCACGCATCTCTGCATATAGCGGCTTTTACTCATACCTGGGCCCTACTTGGCGCATGCCGGGTATCGCCATAGTGGCTGACCGTGACATAATGCAAGAGCCCACCACAAAGCCCGCAGAGTTGCGTAAATTGTTTGAATCCATGCTGCACCGGTTTGGTGATTTCATGTCTAAGTGGAAGGGGTTAATGGACACAGCTTTTCTCCCTTCTAATGATCAAGCTGTTCTAGAAAGCAGGGTACGTGGTCCGCTTTCCCCTGAGGAAATGAATAGAAGGCGACCTGACAAGCTCTGTTTCTATTGTGCCAGTTCATTGCATTTTATATCATGGTGCCCGCTCAAGCCAGTGCGCGCCGAGGCTGTCAAGATGCCAGTGCACGCCGAGGCTGTTAAGATGCCAGTGCCCACCAAGGCTGTCAAGATGCAAGTGCGCACCGAGGCTGGGAAACTGCCCGCTGTGCCCACGACCCACAGTCGGGTCACCAAAGCCAGGTCCCATAATAAATCCAAGGTAATCAGACCCCTTGTACCGTCCAGGTTTAGGAGAGCCCTTCCTAGGGTAACTAGACCTGTGGAGGGGGCAACTGATGTTAATGACCTTGCTGAATATTCTGACAATGGGTCAGATGGTGCCAGGCCCCGTACTGGGTCAGATGGCATCAGACCCTGCCATGTATCCAAGGTCAGACCCCCTTTACCGTCCGGGCCTAGGAGAGCCCTTTCAGGGGTAACCAGGTCTGTGGAGGGGGTAACTGACATCTCAGACCCAGTCGAGTATTCCCCTCCTGATCCCGAGGCACAAATGGAGTTTGACTCCTTCTCGGCCAGGGAGTCGAGAGGATGAAGCCATGGAGGTTGTTCCCATTAATACCTCTTGTATGTGGCCTCGCCAAACGGCCAGACACCCAAATGGTGGTCCAGGGCGTAAGATTGTTACAGGCTGTATTACCTGTGGGGCTGTACACTTATCTGCATCACCCACCGCACTCATAGTGCCAGGTGGCAAGGCCGCAATTATGGGGTCTGGCAATGGGGTCACAACCAAGGAGTTTGGTGGGGATACCGCAATCATGTTGTCCAGCGGGAAACCTGCAATCATGGAGAGTAGCAGCGCAATCATGTTGCCATTGTCTGACAGTGAAGTTGTTACGCCTGTGGCTGGCAAGCTTCCAGTTAAATCAGTCTCAAGCTGTGTGTCAGCGGTGCCAGTCTCAAGCTGTGTGTCAGCGGTGCCAGTCTCAAGCTGTCTGTCAGCGGTGCCAGAAACTCAGTCAAGCTGTGTCAGTGGTTTCAGAAACCCAGTCAAGCTGTGTGTCAGCGGTTTCAGCAACCCAGTCAAGCTGTGTGTCAGCGGTTCCAGAAACCCAGTCAAGCTGTGTGTCAGCGGTTCCAGAGCCTCATTGCACTCCCACTGTGCCCATGTCCCACAGTGGTTCCTCCAGTGTCTTGTCCTGTGATAGGTTTACCCCTCTCAAGTCCCGCTCTAAGAGGAGACGAAAGAGGGTGAAAAACCCCAGTCGCATTGGGTCCGAGGATGCCACTCTTCGCCCAGGGTCCGAGAATATCACGCTCCTTTCCGAGTCTGATTAGGCTGTACTCCTAGCTTACCTTGAGGAATCTCAGCAATCAGGAAGTCTGGTTGGTAAAATGTTTTCCAAATGGAAGAATGTTCCTGAGGGTTTTGTGAGGACTCCTTCTGGGTTACTAGTCCGGGAGGCACACTGGGTTGTGCTCCAGCGATCCCCTAGTCTCATGGAGACTTTTTCTGAGGATTCAGACGACTCGGAAGACTGAGTGTGTCTTGTTTTTGGATTTTTGTAGGTGCCCTGAGGTCTTCCTTTTTTGGGGGGGCTACTGTCACATTCCCACGTTCCAACCCTGTCTCCCTGCCCTCTGTATTCCTTATGACTGTGTTTCCATGTGTTTCCCTGTGCTGCTTTCCCTGACATGCAGCTCAGGGGTTAAGTTCATAGCTCGTTGAGCTTCTGCTGGTGATATGGGCTGATTACCCCCCCCCCTATATAAAGCCATGGGCCCATATCACCAGGCTCTTGCATCCTGGTTCACTTCAGCTACTGTTTTGTTCCTGAGAGCTCCCTGTTATTCTGTCCTAGTTCTATTTCAGTGTTTCCCCATTGTCTGAGTTTCATGTTCTGATTGACTTCCTGGTATTGACCCTCTGGCCTGGCTGACGGATTTTCTCTGGTGCTGTATCCCCGCTTTGGCTCAAGGTATACGATTTGGTTTTGACTCTTGGCTTATTTACTGACGACTCTTTTGGACATCCCTAGCTGTACTGTGCATGTTGATTTATTGTTTTGTTGTGTGTCCCTGCTGACCACGATTTTGTATATTGAAGTCCTTCCCTGCAAGTTGTTGAGTATAACTCCTTCAGGTATCTGTGTTTTCCCCAGGACTCTGCACGGCTACAAGGTAACCTTTTTCTATTAGTGCAGATTCGGCCACTCTAAGGACCGATCTATCAGTATAGGGCTCCTTCGGTATAGCTGTGCAGAGGTCCCCAGTGTCTCCTGTGGTTTATTCACGTATCCTAGATCATTGTGTCACGCATCTCTGCATATAGCAGCTTTTACTCATACCTGGGCCCTACTTGGCGCATGCCGGGTACCGCCATAGTGGCTGACCGTGACAATCCTCCCCTAATATCGAGAATTAAGCTTCTAATCTACTGCTTTTTATATTGTAGTTATATAATTCCTTGCTTATTAATTTCAATCACAGTAATTGCCAAATTCAATATATATTTGTATATCATCTTTGCAACAGTTTCTTTAGGAGGAATCCTTATATCTGGTTCTTCTTCATATCTCTATCTGCAGAATAGAAATATTTTAGATTCTTGATCTAACAATATCTGAGAAATCTCAGTCTATCTGTTGCAAGAAATACGCCAAATATATATAATTTATTAACCTTAATTTGCTCTCTCATACATTACCTCCAATCTGGATTCAATGAGTTATAGCCTTGGAATAGTCTTTGTTTTGGAATATGTGAAAATTATCAATGTCAGATAATCAATGCATGTGAGTTAGAGATTTGGTGTGATATCTTGAGTGCATTGTGTCCTGGGATGGTCTGCTAGCGATGGTCTGCCTGCGTTGGTCTGCTTGCGTGAATGCCTGCGTGAATGCCCTATGTCCTGGAATAATCTGACTGCATCGTCGTGTCCTGGAAGTCTGAATGCATTGTTGTGTAAGTCTGAATGCCTCGCAACAAACAGTGCGGCTCCAATTATAGTCAATTTGACGTCACGGACAATCTATTCTCTATATTAAATATAATATTTACTATCCTCAAGAGGGCAGTGTTGCACTTCAGATTAATTCCACCATTTAATTTTTATATCTCTTATCTCAGATCAAAAGGTCAATCTGACTTACAAAAACCCTCTATTTTCAGTCTTAGACTTTGAGTCTATCCTGCCAAAATAAAATTTATGTCTCTACTCCTCTCAAAGTTTTTACTGGGTCTCTTTATCAGTTGAATTCCTTTCTCTGTTAAAATCACAGAATCTCTTCTTCAGTAATTATACTATTTACCAATCCAATACTCTACAATATTTATTGGAGCATCTATTTTCTACTGTAAATATAATAAAATATACCTTGATTATAAGAATATATTTCGTGAATATAAACATACATTACAAAGATTTTAACTTTTATTCCTATACCCAAAGAGAAACTATTTTTGTTTTGAAGACTTAAGACAAACCAATAAATTTAATTATGACAGGTCTAGCACTTAGCTTCAGCATTATATCACATAAAGACATTTTAAGGTTCCCTCATGTCTGGCATTTATAGAAATTTCACCTAGCCGTGAACTATTTAAAAAAAATCTCTGTTCATTTCTAAACCTAGGGAAAATTGAAAAAGAAAAGACTTTCCATTTAAAACAAAATGGCTACAGACATCCATTTTTTTTCTCCTAATATACCCGACAAGCTACCCCTCAGAAACGATCCCGAGTCCTTCCACAGTGAATAGGCAACAAAGTTCCAAAAGGGCACCCTGAAAGGCCAAAGCGTTGATGCAGCACTCAGGGGTCATTGGATCAGCAGCTTTGGCCATGCTCCACGATAGGCCTAGAGAAGGGATAACTATGCCTGCATTGATACTAAACATGACCATGTAAAATCTAGAAACAAAAACAGGTTATATGTAACTATAAAAATAAAATAAGAACAATGGTGCTGCACTTACTCACCATGTCAATTCTCATGTCACCAACAATTGTGGAGGCGATGGCTCAATCCATTGTTACGCATCGTTCCATCAAAAACCTGAACCGTCATACTGCAACGTGGAGCACAGGAGAGACAACTTTGGAACCCTGCGTCTCTAATCTTTACACTGCACAAGGTCAAGTGAGGTGTCATTGCACAGGTCAGAGTCTGGCCATTGCATCTATACCAAACATGATCATGTTATATCTAAAAGAAGAAAATAAACCTTTTCTATTTATTTTTAGTTCCAAAGCGATGCCGGCTATTGAATACGGAGATGTAGTGTATGCAGCCGCCCCGCAAACACACCTTCAGAAACTTACTACATTGTATAACTCATTCTGCCGCTTTGCATTACAATGTAACTACATGACCCACCATTGTGACATGTCAAAAGAGCTAAACTGGCCATTGCTGGAGTCTAAAGGCACCCTTCACTTTTCCAGCCTGGTGTTTAAGAGCTTTTCTGGGAAGCTGTTACCCTATCTGAATAGACTGCTTCCCCCAGCAGCTCCCTCATCCTATAACCTCCGATCCAGGACCAGCACCTTACTTGCAATACCACAATACAAAAAGACAGTGGCTCGGTCCTCATTTTCCTACAGAGCACTGCAGTTATGGAATAACCTCCCAGACACCATCAAATCTTCCCCCAGTCTTAAGTCACTCAAGAGCTCCTTACTAACATACCTCAATACAGAATGCACCTGTAAACATGTAACATAATGACTATTTCCTACATATATATTTTCTGCTAATCTGTATATTTGTGTTTTTAATATCTTGCATTGTATTACTTGTATTTCTGTAACAACTGTAACACTTCAATGTTCTTGAACCCAGGACATACTTGAAAACGAGAGAAATCTTAATGTATCCTTCCTGGTAAAATCCTTTATAAATAAATAATTGTCCATTTGTCACATATAAAATGAGAAATACCACTGCTATTACTCACCTTTTCATTTCCCACACTGGGAGCAAGTTCAGTATTTTATACATCATAGTATTCATAAAACACCATCCTTCAAAAAAAAAAGCCAATTTTTTTTCAGTTTTCTTTAAAATTGCGTATATACTCTAAAAATGTAGTAGCAGGTTCCCATTTCAATTTTTTTTAACAAGAATGCCCTATAAGAAAATATAACCACAAAGAAATAAACCACAAAATTATGTAACCACTAAATTCCAAATAAAGCCCACCAAAATCTTCAGCTCCGGGCCCATAGAGCTCTTAATCCGACCCTGGGGTGGAGGGGTAGTTCAGTGGCTCTGCTGCACTTAGCCAGCTTGCAGTTTAGGATAGGCAGCTGAAACATGGGAGAGGGGACAGGGGGAACAAAAGGTTATTGATGGGGAAAACATTGGAACTGCAGAACAGGGACATCGGGGACAGTCATTATGCTCTTTACGGAATAATTACAACACAACAAACACACACATATATATATTTATATATAATTAACCTATAGTCCTGCAACACCTTCAAAAAATACTATGCGTATCCATGCGGTGCAAAGCCAAAGTAACAGATAGGCGTGGCCTTGAAAATATATACTTTGTGTGTGTAGTGATCCCTTCTGTATTTTATTTTATAATTTGTCATGTTAGCAAAAAAAATTAAAACCCCTGTGTACCATTCATTTCATATAAATTTAATTTTCTATTTCATCAGTAAAATGGAGTATCTTCATAACTGTCCTAAAAAAGCACAAGATACCATATTGAATTAGGATGTCATTCTTTCAATGACAGATCATTTAGTGTATTGGAAAGGTCTGTTGCCTACTGCTCAAGACAGCACAGGGGAATATTGTATAGGCTTCTTACTGCCAGAACAATTTTTCACCCAATTTGCTTTGAAATGATGGCTAACCTCTGGTCTTTCCCACTGAGAGGGACTTAAGCTATGATTAATGAGAAGCATTTTGCCATCCCCACTAGAGAAAAGATGCATCTGCATCCGACTCAGGTAAAATGGATCAGTCCTTTAAGAACACATTATAGATGATGTCACTTTGAAGTTTTTTCTCAGGACGGTGAAAGACTCTATCTAATCAAAGCTACAAGAATATTGTTTGGATTATAGTTTTAGAAATGTAGAAATGCTGCTAATATGTGGGATGAGTTTCTCATTTAGTTTTTATTTTAAACTTAAATTATTAATTCATCATGGAGCAGCTGAATACATGACAAAATTGCGCAAATTAAAATATTTAAACTGTTATTTTGCTTGTTTGAACACAGGCCATATGCAAATTAAAAAACATAATTTCATACCTTAGATATATGTACAAGCTGCTGCAGATTTTAAAAGGGTTTTTTGAAATGTTATCACATGGTATTGCAATTAAGTGCCATGGATGAACAGCGTGAGAACTTAACCATTCCATTGCACGTTGTGTAATTCGTGTCTTTGAGGACTGGAAAATGTCCAAGAACATTCACTAACTCTGTTAATTATTTCTTTATTAATAAAATATATCGTAAGACATCATTTTTAATATTTAATAAAAGCTAACATCTAAACATGTAAAACAATATGGAATTGCTTGTCAGAATGCTTAAACTACAATAGAAAGAAGTCAGTGCACACACAACAATACGCACTCTAAAGGCTGATTGAATTTACCTCTTTTGAGAGGACATAACCATATGATTCCCAAAAAAATGGCATTTCAAAAGAGGGGTTTTAACCCTTTTTACTGTTGAGCCATTTTACCCTATGTGCTGAACTTTAAATTGACCTTTCTTAACTCATCATTTTTAAAAGATATTTGAAGTAATGTTCTGTTTTAGAACCCAGAGAAAATATATATTGTTTTTTTTAGTGGACTATGTCACATCAAAGTGCTTTTAACAAAAAAGTCACGAAAGCATACAGGTCTATACAGATTTCAATCATTTACAGTGAGCAAATTCATTTTTTACTTTTTATCATGCAAACCTTTGGGGTTATATGTATTGTAAGGGGTATTATTTAAAAAAAATCAGAAATGTAGAACATGTTGTTGCTTTTATCTAAGGAAATACAATCTGCTAAAGTTGAGGGGGGGTTTCAGCTCACCTCTGTAATTTCTTTGGATTGCCCGGACTGTCTGCATGCTGACATCATCTCATCTCCAAGCACTCACAAGAGCAAGTGCTCAGGGAGACAGCTGCTGTGGGCCACCATACAGATGTTCTGTCATCTGACCACCCACCCAGCACTCACTCGTTACAGAGTTCCCAACAGGCATAATGAAATAAATAACATATTTATACATGACATGTATTTGCAGCTCTTACTAGTAGTAGTGATACCAATCACAGATATACATAGTTACATAGTTATATAGGCTGAAAAAAGACATGCGTCCATCGGGTTCAGCCTCTCCCACATAACCTACTGCTGTTGATCCAAAAGAAGGCAAAAAACCCAGTCTGAATGCTTGCCAATATGCAACATACTGGGAAAAAATTCCTTCTTGACCCCAGAATGGCAGTCAGATTTCTCCTTGGATCAAGAAGCTTTTACCCACATATTAAATATTATAACCCTTAATATTCTGTGTCTGCAAGAAGTCATCCAGTCGTTTTTTAAAAGTCTGTACAGACTCTGACCCAACCACCTCAACAGGCAGAGAATTCCACAGCTTGATTGTTCTCACCGTAAAATAACCCTTCCTATGCTTTAAGCTAAATTTTCTTTCTTCCAGTCTAAATGGATGACCCCTTGTCCTATGTATAGTCCTGTTAATGAATAGGTTATCAGACAATGGTTGATAATGGCCCCGTATATATTTATATAAGGTTATCAGATCCCCTCTAAGGCGCCTTTTCTCTAAACTAAACAGGTTTAAGCTTGTTAGTCTTTCCTCATAACTTAACCCTTCCATCCCCCTTATTAATTTAGTTGCCCGTCTCTGCACTTTTTCTAACGATATAATATCTTTTTTTAAGACAGGTGCCCAAAATTGCACGGCATATTCAAGGTGCGGCCTGACCATTGATTTATACAGAGGCAAAATTATGTTTTCATCCCGTGAGTGAACTCCCCTTTTAATGCATGCCAGTACTTTGCTGGCCTTGGCGGCTGCTGTTTGACATTGCACATTGTTACTTAGTTTGAAGTCTATGATTATTCCCAAATCCTTCTCCTGCTTGGATTTCCCTAACTCCGTACCATTTAGGGTATAAATTGCTTGTGTGTTCTTCACTCCAAAGTGCATAACTTTACATTTGTCTAGATTAAATCTCATCTGCCATTTAAGTGCCCAGTCCCCAATATATCTAAATCCCTCTGCAGCGAAGTAACATCCTGCTCACATTGTATTACTTTTCCTAGCTTTGTGTCATCTGCAAACACTGATACATGACTTTCAATGCCTATCTCAAGGTCATTTATAAATAAATTGAATAGTATTGGTCCTATAACAGACCCCTGAGGGACACCACTTACCACTGGTGTCCATCTTGAAAATGTACCATTTATGACCACTCTCTGTACCCTATCTTTTAGCCAGTTTTCTATCCAAGAACAAGTATTTTCATCTAGACCATTTTTTCTTAATTTAAGTAGTAACCTTTTGTGTGGAACTGTGTCGAAAGCTTTGGCAAAATCTAAGTAAATCACATCCACTGCGACCCCCTGATCTATACTTCTACTTACTTCCTCATAGAACGTAATTAGGTTAGTCTGACATGATCTGTGTTTCATGAAACCATGCTGATTTTTGCCAATTACATTATACCTCCCAATAAATTCCTGAATATTATCCCTTAGTAACCCCTCAAATACTTTCCCAGCCACAGATGTTAAGCTCACAGGTCTATAATTCCCAGGCACAAATTTTAAACCTTTCTTAAATATAGGGATCACGTCAGCTTTTCTCCAATCCTCTGGTACTATTCCTGAAAGAAAAGAATCTTGAAAGATTAAGAACAGAGGTTTACATATTTCAACACATAGCTCTCTTAGTACTCGCGGGTGAATTCCATCTGGCCCTGGGGCTTTATTAACATTCACATTGTTTAATTTGTGTAAAACCTTGTCCTGAGTCAACCAGTCACTTTGTATTAGTAAGTTTTTATTAATGAATTTCATGTCTCCTGTTATAGGTTTCTCTTTGATAAATACTGAAGAAAAATAATCATTTAAAATTTCTGCCTTATCCTGATCTTCAGTTAACAATAACCCTGACTCAGATTTTAGTGAACCTACATTTTCACTCTTGGGTTTTTTAGAATTTATGTACCTAAAGAATCTTTTAGGGTTGGTCTTGCTCTCTTTGGCTATTTCTTTTTCATTTTCTAGTTTAGCCCATCTAATCGCATTTTTACATGCTTTATTGGCTGCCCTATATGCTTTATAGGATGCCTCAGATTTATCAAATTTAAAAGCTTTAAATGCCTTCTTTTTATTTTTCATTTCCTTAGTTACCTTCCTACTAAGCCACATTGGTTTCAGTCTGTTTCTTTTATATTTATTAACCAGTGGAATATATTGTGACGTGTACTTTTCTAGTGTTAGTTTAAAGATATTCCACTTATCCTCAGTGTTTTTCCCGTGAAAGAGTTTCTGCCAGTCAATGACATTGAGAGCTTCCTTTATTTTAATAAAGTTGGCCTTTTTAAAATTATATATTTTAGCATGCCCCTTATGAATGTGTTTTTTTGATGTACTTATTTTCTTTGGGATACCCTATCACCCCTGGCAAATGCCATTTCTAAGCACAAATCAGGGATTAAAATGGAAGGGGTGCATGAGTGTTCAATCCAGACTCCATCCTCAACACAAAATTTTAAATATCAACTAACCTATCTTTCCTCAATATGTTACACTCTTCATTTTCCTCACATACACCTGCCCTCATGCTAGTCAATAGTAGGGATGTGCAATTTGTTTCGTACCGAATTGATTTTCATACGAAATTTACCATTTACGTGCTTCCGAGGGCATCCCGAATCCGAAATGTCGACCACACTAAATTTTCGGATCAATTCAAAAAATCTGAGTCATTCGATTTGATATCATTATTTTTTGAGAAAGGATTTTACCAGGAAGGATACATTGAGATTTCTCTTGTATTCAAGTATGTCCTGGGTGGCGAGTATGTACCGTTAGGTGTCTTGCCCAAGGACACTTACTGGAGCGGTGCTCTTGCCGGGATCAAACCCATGTCTCCACAGGCTCTCTCCACGCAGAGCAGTGATGTTACCTCTACTCCATATTTCGGATGATTTGAAATTTTGGGTCGATTCGATAAATCGGGTCGATTCGATGATTCGGGTCATTTCGGCGTTTGGATCATTTCGGTGATTCGGATCATTTCAGGTCATTTGGTTCAGTTGTTTTTTGTTTTATGCTGCATTATTATACTGTAGAGGTGCTGCGCGGCAGTGTGCGGATTCATATGCTGCATTATTATACTGTAGAGGTGCGATTACACAGAAACTGAGGAAAACAACAGTGAAATCTGGGGCAATTAAAAGTTCGAAAAAGAATCTGTGACCGTCCCATAAGCCCCCCTCTCTAAATAATTGCCAAAATGACATTTTAATTTTTTTTTTTGGGAAAAACAAAACACAAACAAACTGACGAAGTGGCAGAACCTGTTGCCTTAGATTTTTTTTGAGAAAGGATTTTACCAAGAAGGATACATTGAGCTTTCTCTCATTTTCAAGTATGTCCTGTGTGGCAAGTATGTACCGTTAGGTGTCTTACCCAAGGACACTTACTGGAGAGGTTGCTCGCTGGGATCGAACCCATGACTCCACAGGCTCTCTCTATGCAGAGCAGTGATGTTACCTCTACGCCACCCAGCCGGTAGTTGAGTTAGTACCGTGGTATTATTTGCTTTATAAGTAAAAGTGTATGTTTTTTCTGTGTTAGACCAGAGAAAAAAAGTAAATTTTGCATTAAATTTTTTAAAATTTATTTTTAAACATTACATGGTGATGTAGATATGATCTGTATATTTTAAATTAATAAATGTTTTTATTTTAATTCAACTGCTGTCTGCCTTTATCCTGTAAAGAAGGTCTGGGGAACACCTATATGATTCCCTGTGCACATTGTGACGGAGCCAATAGAGGTTCAACCGCTTGTGAGTTTGAATTTGGCTTGCTTTTTTAAACCACGAAATTATTTGTGATTTACCGCACCAAGAGGTGCTTTTTTGGTCTTTGTCAATTCTTCTGCAGTATTTTCTCTTTCGGCAAACCCCGGAGAAGTGGATCGAAGGGTCTATGGGCACCTGGTATAAGTCCCTGTCCGCTATACTCCTGAGAGCCGGTTGTAGGCTCCCCAGAATGTGAGTTAAATACGAATACAAATTACTCTCATCTTGGGTGCTGTTATACTGCACAATTTTGGTCCTCTCTGTGTTTTCTCCTGCAGTGTATACCCCATCTGTATTTTTAAGAAGACTTACTTCTGAAGATAAGGACTACTGTTTATGGACATATAATGTATCTACCCTACTTTCTTGTGGACTCAGGTCTTTAAGCGCTGTGTTGTATTTTTTCTGTCTATATTACATGGTGATATTTGTATCATTGGAAGACTTTGACCTTTGCAATGACACATTACTCACTTTACCTTGTTTGGTGTAAAAATCTGAGATGCAGGGTTCCAAAGCCCCCCTGTCTCTCCTCACTGCAGTGCCACTGTTTAGTATGTCAATGAAACAATACATTGTGCCATCACCTCCACACTTTCTGATGGTGTGGGAAATGAGAAGGCAAGTTAATGCAGCATCAGTGTTCCCTTTATAATTGTAAAATGAACAGGGCTGCATTAGAAAAAAAAATATTAGAAATTTTATTTATTTTATTTTTTCACAAATCTAACCTGGTCAAGTCTGGTTTCACTGGACATGACATATTCTGGCCTTTCCAATTATACCTTACATGTCCCTCTATTCTGTAGGGCTCCAGAGATACAGGGCTCTAAATGATTGTAAATTGTATATATATTTTTTATATATACAAATTCTTTATTTAAGAGAATTTTTTCAGTTTTATGTCATTTGTTGCATAATGCCGCAAAAAAGGCACGTGCAAGGTTGGTCGGAGACGCAGCTCCACCATGCTGGTAATAAAGTCGACAATCACTGAAGTTAAAGAGTAACACCCTAAAAAAAAAAGACAAGTGCATTCAATAAGGGGGAAAATCATAAACCTAAACAAAAACATGGAACAGAAAAAATAGGTAGCCATCAGAACCTGGAAGCAGGGGGACAGGAGGGGGGGGGTGGCTAGACCAGTGACAGAACAATCCAAGAATCAAGAAAATCGGATAAGTAAAAAAGGACAGCGTTGAGTCAAAAGAATTGAGTCATCACATCCAGGAGTCAGACTGGATGACGATGCTGCAAAGCAGTACAAAAATAGCAGGAAATAAAAATATATTAGGAAATCACTTGGAGTAGGTGAAAGAATGAGGTCAGTAGGGAATAGCTTTCGTGGGTGGGTGTGTGGGTTGAGCATCTGAAGGGTTCAGGAGGAGCAGAGAGGGTGGCATGCGAAGGGAACCAGGAAATGGTGGGTTGGGAGAAAGAAAAAAAAAGGGAGAGAGGCAAAGAAGGGTAACAGAAGGTAGCAACCATCGTCAGGTGATTAAGTATGTAGCCACGGGTCCCATTTTTTAGCAAACTGCCGCTGAGTGTCATGTGCCAGTGCCGACTGGAGATTCATCTCTCTGGCCTCTGATAGTTTGCAAAGAATAAAAGTGACAGAAGGAAGTGTGGGCTGATTGTGTTCGGCAATTGCACGTCTTGTAGATAAAGCTAGCGTGGCCAGCAGCTTATCTTCGCTGGACAAAAGTGTGTCCAGACAAAGACGTTAGTAACCATTTACTAGCAGATTTGTCTTCAGCGTTTTGTTTCAGCATTGCCGTGGATGAATACACAGATATACAGTCAGGTCCAGAAATATTGGGACATCGACACAATTCTAACATCTTTGGCTCTATACACCACCACAATGGAGTTGGAATGAAACAAACACAATGTGCTTTAACTGCAGACTGTCAGCTTTAATTTGAGGGTATGTACATCCAACTCAGGTGAACGGTGTAGGACTTACAGCAGTTTGCAGATGTGCCTCCCACTTGTTCCGGTACCAAAAGTAATGGGACAGAATAATAATCATAAATCAAACTTTCTCTTCTTAATACTTGGTTGCAAATCCTTTGCAGTCAATCACAGCCTGAAGTCTGGAACGCATAGACATCACCAGACGCTGGTTTTCATCCCTGGTGATGCTCTGCCAGGCCTCTACTGCAACTGTCTTCAGTTCCTGCTTGTTCTTGGGGCATTTTCCCTTCAGTTTTGTCTTCAGCAAGTGAAATGCATGCTCAATGGGATTCAGGTCAGGTGATTGACTTGGCCATTGCATAACATTCCACGTCTGTCCCTTCAAAAACTCTTTGGTTGCTTTTGCAGTATGCTTTGGGTCATTGTCCGTTTGCACTGTGAAGCGCCGTCCAGTGAGTTCTGCAGCATTTGGCTTAATGTGAGCAGATAATATTGCCCAAAACACTTCAGAATTCATCCTGCTGCTTTTGTCAGCAGTCACATCATCAATAAATACAAGAGAACCAGTTCCATTGGCAGTCATACATGCACACGCCATAACACTACCACCACCATGCTTCACTGATGAGGTGGTATGCTTAGGATCATGAGCAGTTCCTTTCCTTCTCCATACTCTTCTCTTCCCATCACTCTGGTACAAGTTGATCTTGGTCTCATCTGTCCATAGGATCTTGTTCCAGAACTGTGAAGGCTTTGTTAGGTTTGCCTGGCAAACTCTATTCTGGCCCTCCTGTTTTTTGAGGCTCACCAATGGTTTACATCTTGTGGTGAACCCTCTGTATTCACTTTGGTGAAGTCTTCTCTTGATTGTTGACTTTGACACACATACACCTTCCTCCTGGAGAGTGTTCTTGATCTGGCCAACTGTTGTGAAGGGTGTTTTCTTCACCAGGGAAAGAATTCTTCGGTCATCCACCACAGTTGTTTTCCGTGGTCTCCCGGGTCTTTTGGTGTTGCTGAGCTCACCAGTGCGTTCCTTCTTTTTGAGAATGTTCCAAACAGTTGTTTTGGCCACGCCTAATGTTCTTACTATCTCTCTTATGGGTTTGTTTTGTTTCTTCAGCCTAATTATGGCTTGCTTCACTGATAGTGACAGCTCTTTGGATCTCATCTTGAGAGTTGACAGCAACAAATTCCAAATGCAAATAGCACACTTGAAATGAACTCTGGGCCTTTTATCTGCACATTGTAATTGGGGTGGGAGGCAAGTGAGAGGCACATCTGCAAACTGCTGTAAGTCCTACACCGTTCACCTGAGTTGGATGTACATACCCTCAAATTAAAGCTGACAGTCTGCAGTTAAAGCACATTGTGTTTGTTTCATTCCAACTCCGTTGTGGTGGTGTATAGAGCCAAAGATGTTAGAATTGTGTCGCTGTCCCAATATTTCTGGACCTGACTGTAAGTAATGTTGCTCAACTCTGCGTTTAGGTTAGGTATCCAAAAGGAGATTAATTTCAAGAAGAAATGTGTTTACTGCCATTCTTTGGTCAAACTAAAAGGAGAAGATATTCTCAACGTGTTGCTGACATTGTTCACTGAGACAAAACGTAGTTGGTCAGGTCTTGTAAGTGTATATACACGTAAGCTTCAGCTGCCTCCCAAATGGAAATAGCTTGTGGTGAAATACAGAACCAGTTAGTCTGAAGTTACTGTGTGAAGTCCATGATAATCATGATGCCTAAGGATTCCCCAGGATTCCTATTTTTTACTCAGGGTTCATAAAAACAGTCGTAGGCAATCGGGGCGGGTAGACTAATAATCAGTGGGATAGAGTCTCTTACTGCTAACTTGCCAGCAATTCAGCGATTTTTTTTTCCTACAACCAAAAGTTAAAAATACTGTATCATATGTGAGAGACTCTGGCCACATATTATAGGAAATGGAAAACATTGAGTGGCGTCCCACTTACAGTTGGGCAATACTCAATGTTACTTCATTGTACACGATATAAAGCATGACTTGGGTATTGCGGCTATTCAAATCTTTTTGGCCAAGGAAAAAGGGATTAATGTGGATACCAAGAATTTTTTATGTGAGGCCATTAGGTTCATTTTGGACCATAATTATTTCCTTTACATCAAACAATTGTTTCTTCAAATCAATGGTACCAACATGGGCACCATGTTTGCCCCTTAGCTATGCAAATATATATATGTATATATGGCATTCTGGGAGGATTCCTTCATTTGGGATGCTCCTGAATGGGGGAAAACATGGTGCTCTGGCGTAGGTACATAGATGTCATTTTAATTTGGGATGGTGGATTTGAGAATTTTGATATGTTTCTGAATTACTTGAATAGGAATGATTATGGATTATAATTCACAGCTAATTTTCATAAAGAACAAATAAATTTTTTGGATATCACCTTTTTCAGTCAGGATAGTTTAATAAAGAGCAAATGCTTTTACAAGCACACAGATGGTAATGGATACATTCACTACTCAAGTAACCTTTATAAACGATGGTTAAATGGAATCCCATGGAGTCAAGTAGAAACTGCACCAATCAGGAGAATTATTTAGAACAAACCACTTTCATTAAAAATAAACTGATAAATAAATCATATGACAACAAAGGAGTGGAGACCATCTAAAACAAAGTGGGTAACAAGGATAGACAACACCTATTAAAATCAAGAAAAAAAGGACAATCAAGGATTTTCAAATTTCTTTTTTTACACGTTTTAATACTCAACACTTCAACGGTATCTTCAAATAGCCATCTAAAGGCGTGGATCCTTTAGCCCAACGGTATGAAGAACCTGACAGAAAGAAAGCTGAGTATATGATGATTAGGGATGAGCCGAACACTCCCCGAGTTCGGTTCGAGCCCGAACCCGAACTTCCCATTTGTTCGGGACCAAACCCGAACCCGAACCCCCATGCAAGTCAATGGGGCTGAAAATTCGGTTTTTTAGAGTGCCCTCCAAGAGGGCATATATGCTACATATTTGCCATAAAAGGTGTATGGGGGTCCGGGTAGTGCCCTGGGGGACAGGAAACAAGGACAAAAAGTAAAAAAAAAAAGTTTTTAAAGGGACAGTGAGTTTTCCATGAAATAAGGGTTAAAAATAAAAACCAAAAATTACTTCAAATATCGTGCCTAGGAGGTCCCCATAACCTGCCCGTGAAGTGGCGGATTTCTAGGATGTATAGAAATATGTAAAAGCCAAAAAAATTACATTTCAAATGACGGTAAATGCTTTTCCTTTAATCTATCCATAAACAACTGCTTGGGGCGGCAGTCTGTATGAAAAGAGGAGACATTTTCGGACACGCAGAAAAAGTTTACTGATTTTTTGGCGGTGAAAAGCAGGAGAATGACTGGAGAATGGAAAATTCTAACCAAATAGCCAATTTGGAAAGTGAGATAAATGGGAGAATTTTTCTGGTTTGGCTATTTTGACCTACAGGGTTATTCAGAGAGTGTGAAAAGCAGGAGAATGACTGGAGAATTAAAAATTCTAGGTCAAAATAGCCGATTTGGAAAGTGAGATGAAAGGGATAATTTTTCTGGTTTGGCTATTTTGACCTAGAATTTTTCATTCTCCAGTCATTCTCCTGCTTTTCACGCTCTCTGAATAACCCTGCTAGAATTTTCCATTCTCCAGTCATTCTCCTGAGTTTCACCTTTCTCTGAATAACCCTGTCAGGGTTATTCAGAGAGCGGTGAAGAGCAGGAGAATGACTGGAGAATGGAAAATTCTAGGTCAAAATAGCCAAACCAGAACAATTCTCCCATTTAGGCTAGGGTCAGACTAGCGAATTTTTAACATGCGCTTAGGCGCACTTAATCACGGCCGCACTAGCAGCAAATGACGGCCAATATACGAAGTACGGTCGCACGAAAGTCCGGCTGCGCAACGCAAGTGGAAAATGAACGCATTTTTTCGAGAACGCAAAACCGCTGGTACGGACGTACAGAGTGCGCTGCGTCCACTAGCGGCGTGTGTGCGTGATTTGGAGACGTCAGACCCTGCTCATGTCCGGCCAACATAACGTCCAGACACCCAAAGTTTCAAAAAAGCGCATCGTATGACTGTTTTCGCACAATCCGTGAAAAAATACGGCAATGCATTCGGACGCACTTTTTGACGGTCGCTGCGAAAAATGCGTTAGTCTGACCCTAGCCTTATCTCACTTTCCAAATCGGCTATTTGGTCCAGATTGTTCTCTTTTCCTGCCATTCTCCTGGTTTTCACCTTTCTCTGAACAACCCTGAGAGAGAGGTGAAAGCCAGGAGAACTGGCAGGAGAAGAGAACAATCTAGACCAAATAGCCAATTTGGAAAGTGAGTTAAATGGGAGAATTTTTCTGGTTTGGCTACTTTGACCTAGAATTTTCACTTCTCCAGTTATTCTCCTGCTTTTCACCGCTCTCTGAATAACCCTGTGAATGTTTAATCCCGAGGTGAAAAATAACATTGCTTTAGATTTTTTTCGAACACCAGTTAACCACTTGGCTGCTATGGACGCGCTCAGCGCGTCCAGCCAAGTGGTTCTCCTGTGCTGAGCGCGTCCATGCACAGGAGGCAGCAATCCGCCGGATTCCAGCGGATTGCTGCGCCCCCCTCACTATATTGTACAATGTATCAAATTGATTACCAGACTAAAAACACCTGGTGTTATGCCCGTTTGTGAACAGAGGTCATTTAGGCTAGGGTCAGACGAGCGTGATTTCTACAGACTGTACGTCCGTGCACACGGACGTACGTCAGTACGGAAGACGCAGTAGTGGCCACACAGTCCGTTTATTCACTGATGTATATTTTGACGGATGTAGGCGGGAAAATAAAATAAAAAGCAAAACCATTTTGTCTGTGAAAATTGCTGGACGTATAAATGCAGTCCGTCTGACCACGTTCCATCACTCACACACAAAGCTATGCGGACGTTGCGGACGCAGCGCACTTTGTGTGGCCGTTCTAGGGGGTTGTACGTTCTTGCCTGCCTTGCGTCCGTGGGCCGCGGCCGTTGTGCGTCCGCAGTTCAGTGCGGACGTACTTCGTGTGTGGGGCTCCAATGGGCTTTCTGTCATGCTATCACGGACGTACTTTTAGGCGCAATCACGGACGTGAACACTACGCTCGTCTGACCCCAGCCTTAGAGTTGATAATCTTTCCACGTACACATTAGTTTTTAATTCAATATCTAATAAACCGTTTCTTATAATATTCTGCAGTAAAGAGTCTCTTTATTTCTAGATTTTTTAGTATTTTTTTAAGCATTTTCTATACTTTTTTCAAAATTTCTTTTTTTTTCGAACTCGAACCGAACACGCCCAAAAAGTTCGAAATTTGCAAACTTTCGAACTGCCAAAGTTCGGGTCGAACTCCGAACTGTCCGAACCCGAACAGCTCATTCCTAATGATGATGGACTTTTATATTTTATTAATCCTGTGAGTGTTTCTAACAGCAGGGGTTATTACAGCCAATGTCATAACCGTATTACACTATATATCTTTATTCATTGTAGTGCTCCCCAATCTTTGTTTATATTTTTGCTGACTGGCTGGTGGATGACAAGGAGGAGCCACCGGGGAACCGCTACAAGATACATATATTTATTATATATGTAAATTCGATAGGCAGTGTTAGTCCAGATGCCAAAATCACGAGTATAGCAGTAGGTAGTGATACCTTTTTTATTGGACTAACGTTACATTTAAAAGATAAGCTTTCAAGCGTATTCCTCTCTTCCTCAGATCTGTAAGCTTACTGATCAGTTCCTCGAATTGAACATTAAGACATTAAGGTTCACATGGGTGGGGGTGTTTAGATGTCGTAAAAAGTGAGAGTCAAATGGTGTGTGTTCAAAATGGGAAAATAAACACAAGGGAGTGATCTTGGGCCCATAATAAAACAGAGATAAGATCATACAACTTGAAAGAAAAAAAAAGGAAAAAAGAAAAAAACAGAAATACAAGACAGATCCTTTTTTTTCCCCTTTTTAAAGTGTCTTGGTCTCCACATGACCTGCTGCAAGGAGCTGTGGAGGACCACTGGAGCAGAGAGTCGCCCAACAGGTCAGCCCTCTGCGTCGACTGTTTGCTGCTCTGGCTGGATATAATGAGTTTAAACTTAAGGCGACATGGCATACTGAGTGGAGACTGTCTTACAGAGTGGCTATTTGCTCATAGCAGCTTCTTCCCTCTGCAACGTAAATAATATCTGTTTTAATCTTTATATAGCTCAGTGAAAACAAAGTTTTGTTGTTCTCAAGAATCATGTCTACTTTTTTCCTAAGTCAATATTAAAGAAAATTTATAACCAGTTGACAGAAAACAGATTTCTGAAATTTCTTGGTGTTACTATTTTTGCTTGCCATTAGTCAGGAATATTAAGTTTTTTAGAAAATATAGATTGTGTTAAAACTGCATCAGCATAGGGTTTTAAAATTATAAAATTAAAAGCTGAAACAATAGAACTGGCTCTTATAGAAAAAAATCTGTATCCATTGTAAAATCCTTCCTATAACCACACAAACAGCATGTAGTGGCTACTTTAGGACCACAGCTTGAGTTTTCAGGTATGTCAAAATGCCTTGTGACCATAGTTTTCATGGTTATGGTGCTTCTATTGTTCTTTTAGTTTTATTATTTTACTGTCTAGTGCTCATCACCATGGGTGATTCAGACATCATAACTATTTTTCAAACGCATGTTTCACAGCTGGTATTTATTTTACATTTGGCATTCACTCACAGCCCAAAGATTTAGAATATGCGCATATGAACAAAAACTATATGTAGGCGTGTGGCAAACAGCCAGTGTATATTTAAATATTTTTTTTATAAAATTCCATACGATCATTACAAAATGAAATCTATTTTTTTCTGACTGAGGGAATGACGTTGATTGAAAATATAATATTTATCTTTTCCCCTCTATCATTGTAAAATATCCCTAGATTTAATTGGCAAAATATCAATCTAATGAAACATCCACTAGTCACTTAAACATCTACCATTGCCAACAACATGTTTACTATGATTTAGATATCTATTATACGCATGAGTGACTTGTCTTTTTAATTCCATCAAAAATGAACTCCAGTAAGTAGCACAGATGCTGGTATAATGGTAATCAAATTAGTGTTTGGATAGGTTTATGGCCACTAGCTGTCAACTAATCTCTCTTTGCCTATCAACACATCCAAAATTGTTTTGATAGTGATTAATGTTTCAATTAATACATTGCTTTTGTGATGGACACTACTTACTGGTGCTTTGTGTCATATTTTTTCTTCAAATATATTGTCATGTACGATTTTGAAATTGCAGTTTGTTATTTGAAATAACAAACTATTTTATGAAGAAGCAAATCTCACATTATCAACTGTTCTCTTAATAACCAGTTTCAGTGCTTTTCATTTCCATTGGTTGTTTGACTTGCATGATTTACAAGTTTAAAAAAACCACGCTGTACATAAAGTTGAAAATTGTGTAATTTCAGAAGCACCTTTTTGAGATTCCAGAAAAATGTACTGCATTGAGTTTTTTTTATTGCCAGAGACATGTAAATAATATACATTATTGGTTTTATTATTGAACACCAAAGTATATTAAAAAAACTATTGTAAAAATCTATTGTACCTTCAGTTCCTCATCCTCTACAGTGCAGTTGAGTTCCCATTCCAGATTCTTTACAGAAATCTGTTGAGATAATTGTGAACAATACTGCTGATAGGTTTAGGATGTACGTTCTGGATGATTCGTGTTGTTGGAATAATTTTTCTTCTTTTTCCTGTGCAATGAAGACCTTAAGCTACAACATGTTAAAGTACTAAAAAAAAAATAACTGCAGCATGAACTAAAATGTTTTCTCCTGTGTTTTCATGCTTCGCATGAAATGGAGACTTAGGCTGGGGTCAGACAAGCGCACTGATTGCGCACAATAACTGATGCACTTTATAAGGATGAGATTGTGGTTACATTGTATCAGTTAGTTTTGGCTGATGTTGAGAAAAAGGAAAAAAAAGCTGTATGCAGGGGTTTCTCTATGTCCGTGTATTTTTTTGACGTCGATGCCATTTTGGTGTCCTTTGCAACACGCGTTGCCTGCGCGTGAAAAAGTGTGCACTTACTCTGTGTGTTGTTCTCTATTGACTCCTTTGAAAAGCTACGACAGACAGCGAACAGTGCGGTCCGACGGACGCAAAAAGTGTGCATTCTGAGCACACTGTGCATCCATGCACAACGGACGTACGTACTGTAGACACCACATGATCCGTTTTTCTTGACAGACGTAGGAAACAAAAGGGAAATATGGGAAACCAAATTAATCTGAAAAATTATAAAAATTTATACATGTTATGAAAAGCCATTTTGTGCGTCAAGGTGCTGGACGTTCCAAATGCGGTCCGTCTGACTTCGTTCCATCACACACACACAACGCTACGCGGACGTGTCGCACTCTGCACGTCCGTTCTATCGGTTTTACGTTCTTGCCTAAATTGCGTCCAGTGCCACGTGCATTGTGCGTGCGCAGTTCGGTGCGGACGCCCTTCGTGTGTGGGTCTCTATTGCTCATGAATCTATGCTACGACGTACTTTAACCCTTTCGCTGCTGAGGCATTTCACGCCTCTGTGCTGAGCTCATTTTTACCTGTTTCGCTCATCTTGTTTAAACGCATTTTGAAGGCTTATTTTAGTATATGACCCAGACATATTATATATTGTTCTTTCCGGCAGACTCGGCAGATTCATAATATGTCATTATTATATGTATACGTCATGTCCTGTCTGTATATTATAACAAAAAACACAATAAAATATGAATTTTCAATAATTTACAACGTGTAAAGTGTTTTTTTTTTCACATTTTAACATGCAAGCAATTGCGGTTATATTTTCTATGGGGTGCGCTTGTTAAAAAAATTAGAAATGGGGTCTCGTTACATTTTTTTGGGGGGGAAATTACGTGATTTTTAACAAACACACCACATACAAAAATCGTTAGTGCAGCATCATTGTTCACATTATAATTGAAATGGGAACAATATTGCTGCATTAACAAACAAAAAAAAAACTTGTTTATTTTTTTTAATAATTTTTTTATTTTTAATTTTTATATTTTTTTAAAAACATTTTATATGGTCATATTTGGTATTGTTTCAAAGGCCATGCTCTGACCGATCCAACAGTACCAAACATTAACCCCTAGCTGCCACGGATCGGTTTATTGGAACCCCCTATCGCCACTGGTGGCAGTTAGGGGTTAACACCAGGACTGGCGTCATCCAAGATGTCGGCCAGCCCCGGGAGAGGATCACGATTCGGCACTTTTCGGCCCCGAATCGTGATCCGGCACCCAAGGGGTTAAATGCAGCCACGGTTTGGAAGGGCAGACTGTGCCCTTCCAAACTGTGCCTGCCTTCAGCCGCAGGACCCCGGCGATCGGGAGGGAGAGAGGTCCGAAGGACCCCCCCCCCCTTTCAGGCACCTCCTCCGCACACGCGGGGGGCCTGAATTAGATGTCATTGCGCCGCCGCGATGACATCTCATTGGTGCCGGCGGCAGTCCCGGGTGCTGGGCTGGCATCGAGGATGTCAGCCCGCACCGGGGGGCACAGCGATCGGCCGGAATCCGACCGATCGCTGGCCGCAAAGGGAGGACGAGCTCAGGGCGTCCTCCGCACCCAACAGTGTTTACCTGCGGGTGGACATGGTGAGCGCATCCTCCACAGCGAAAGCGTTAAACTGTGCGGCAACACGGACGTGATCACTGCATTCGTCTGACACGGGCTTAAATCAGCAAACATCAGAATATAGAAATCTGATTTCAGGCCACCCAAAGTTTTAGGTACAGTATATGTGAGCTTTACTACTTATAAAGTACTCATGTTTATATAGTTCAACTTTTCCTATATTTCTTATTGCCAGTGATCCAAAAATAAGCAGAAAACACAACTTTGAAGCAATTTCTAATTGTTCCACATATATGAAAAAAAATTCTTGACCCCATAAAATGTTTCTCATTTGATCACAACGAGTAGTAAACATCTCTGTACTTGAGTATTCAACAGGTTTGGTTTCTAAAGGAGAAGTCAACCTGTTAACAATATTTGTATCTACCTCATCAGAATAACTCATTAGACAGATGGCTAAAATTTTCTTTGCTCTTTAGAAAGTTAGTATTTGCCTCTGTGACCAAAGCCCCCCCCCTTCACCTTTTCCTGGCCAAATCTAGCAGCCCCATCCCCCTGGATAATGATTGCATCACTGTTAAGTGTGTATAATGTGCTATGAGCACTCACAAACAGGTTACTATAGAAAGACTGGTAACTGCAAAGGCTGTGTACATGGAAAGCTTTGCGATTAGCATTTTGTAAGATACCTAGGCATTCTTTCTGACCTCTACTATCCTTTTCGGACCCTAGTAGGCCCGTTTCCTCCTTTCTTCTCCACTAGGATTTTACTGACTATTTAAGGTATCTAGTTACAGTTTCCTTCCTAGCAGCTCTGCGTTTTTAATGCCAATATTTGATATATATATATATATATAATTTTTTTTCTCGTCTACTTTCACTCATCCTTTTATATAGATGTATGATATTTTATGGTAGCGGTCCTGAATGTAGAACTATCCATATGTTATGACTCTATGGTGTTGCAATGTCTCTTCTGTAATCAATCTATTATTGTGATACTTTTAAGGGGATACATTAAAGATTAGGTTTTATCTTAGGTTTATTTTTGTTTCTCTTGACATTCTCACATATCCATTTTTGATCAATATATGTATTCAGAAACTCATTGAATGAATAGAGCATTATGAAGCAGAACGAAATGTATATATAAAACATAATTAAATATCTGAGAATATTAACAAAAAAAACTCTGTAACATACCAAAATTTTTTTTACCTGCTCCTACGCCTCTTGGGTCCAGGACAGGAACACGTTCTGGAGGAGAGTGCAGAGGCAACTGATGAGGTGTGTGCAGCAACAGATGGTGGGGCATTGTCACAACGGCATCCGGCGTGAGCCATGGTGGGGCTCATGTTCAGGGTTAAAAGCCCAAAGTGCAAGAGATTCCACTTAGACAATACGTATAATGACACATAGGAACTTAACATGGGATAAGCAAACCAGTAAAAAGAACACGGCAACAGGAGCAACAAACAGACAGAGAAAAACAGAGAACCAAAATTATACTAGAACAAAATATACAAACAGAACAGGAACTTCCATGAAGCAGGAAACACAGAGCAACACTGAAATTGCAAGGTACTGAATGACTCAAATCATGGAGCAATGCATTATGGGAGCAGTGCTGTTAAATATGGAGTTGATCAGAACATCAAGAGAGACAGGTGAGTGAGCTGATTGCAAACAAGAAACCCCTGGGATGGAAACCAAGAATGGCAACAAGAGTCTGTACAGACTTTTAAACCATGACTGTATAACTTTCTGCAAAAACATAATATTAAGGGTTATAATATTTAACCCTTTCGCTGCTGAGGCGTTTCACGCCTCTGTGCTGAGGTCATTTTTACCGGTTTTGCTCATTATGTTTAAACGTGTTTTGAAGGCTTATTTTAGTATATGACCCAGACATATTATATATCATTCTTTCCGTCAGACTCGGCAGATTCATAATATGTCATTATTATATGTATACGTCATGTCCTGTCTGTATATTATAACAAAAAATGCAATAAAATATGAATTTTCAATAATTTACAACGTGTAAAGTGTTTTTTTTTCACATTTTAACATGCGAGCAATTGCGGTTATATTTTGTATGGGGTGCGCTTGTTAAAAAAATTAGAAATGGGGTCTCGTTATTTTTTTTTTGGGGAAAATTACGTGATTTTTAACAAACGTACCGCATACAAAATCGTTAGTGCAGCATCATTGTTCACATTATAATTGAAATGGGAACAATATTGCTGCATTAACAAACCAAAAAAAAAAAAAAACTTGTTTTTTTTTTTTTTTAGAATTTTTTTTAAAATATTTTTTTATTTTTATTTTTAATTTTTTTTTAAAAAAAACTTTTTTCACAGTGGTGTTTGGTATCGTTGGAACGGCCATGCTCTGGCCGATCCAACAGTACCAAACATTAACCCCTAGCTGCCACGGATCGGGAGATAGGGGGTTCATTGGAACCCCCTATCTCCACCGTTGGTGGCAGCTAGGGGTTAACTCCAGGACTGGCGTCATCGTGCATAGCACGATGACGCCAGTACTCAGGGGGAGTTCTGGGAGGCTTGGCCGACATCCAAGATGTCGGCCAGCTCCGGGAAAGGATCACGAACCGGCGCTTTTCAGCGCTGATTCGTGATCCGGCTCCCCAGGGGTTAATGACAGCCACCGTTTGCCCTGTCCTTCCAAGCGGTGCCTGTATTACCTCCCTACTCCCCGGCGATCGGGAGGGAGAGAGGTCCGAAGGACCTCCCCCCTCCCTTTCAGGCGCCTCCTCCGCACATGCGGGGGGGTGCCTGCATTAGATGTCATCGCGTCGCCGCGATGACATCTAATGTCCCCGCCAGGGTCCCGGATTGACGGGCTGACATCCAAGATGTCAGCCCGCACCGGGGGGGTGCACCAATGTGCCAGAATCCGGCGGATTGCTGCCTCCTGTGCTCGGACGCGATCAGCGCGTCCGTAGCACAGGAGCACCACTTGGCTGGACGCGCTGAGCTCGTCCATAGCAGCCAAGTGGTTAACCCATTCACTGAGCGGCCGCAAACCCATTAATCCACGTCTGGAAAAAGCAGACGATCCACGGAACACAGGCAGTGATGAACGGGGTAAAAAAATAAATAAATAAACGATTGAAAGTGTCAAATTTGAAAAGCCGTTTGCAAAAAAACTACTCAATGAAAATGTCTGGAAATAACATATAAGGTCCTATGAATAATAATAAAAAGGTCTATTACAAAAAAAACCCTATATAAAAAAAAAATCGGAAAAAAAATTGCGAAACAAACTAGAATAATGCCTAAAAAAATCTTAAAAATAAATAAAAGTTTTGCTGCTGTCACACCCTCGGCGCCTGGGGGGTCCCGGGAGGGGGTCAGGCACCTGGCAGCATCGCTGGCTGGCCGCGTGCCAAGCGTCCATGCTGATCCCGGCGTTCGTGCACCTAATGAGGGGGTGGGGCATGACGTGATGACGCGGAGCTGCCGGCCTTAAATGCAGGGCGCGCAGTTTGTATCATTCCCTTGACATGGAGTCTGTTCCCGCATCGCTTGGTGTATTCGTTCTCGAGTCACTGATTCATTTGATTCATTTGCTCTATTACTGACCTGGATTGTATGAGGATCCTGTTTGTTGCTGACTTGGACTGCCTTCTTGACCATTCTCTCTCTGACCAAGCCTGTATGTATGTTTGCCCAGAGCAGACTCAGAGTGTATGCTGATTCTACCCAACGCTGAATCAGAGTATATATCGACCCTGCATAATGCTGACTCAGAGAATATACTGATCCTGCCTGTTGCCAAACCGGAGTGTATGAGAACCCTGCCTGTTGCCAAACCAGCCTGTATGAGAACCCTGTCTGTTGCCAATCTGAATTGTTTATGTGACCACGCTTATTCTGACCCCTGGTGTATGAACGTCCTGCACAAGCCTTACCTAAGCTTCTCCCCAGATGTTGTTGATATTAACCCTGTCTGCCCCAGTATGCAATTTGTCTTGAAACCTGCTGTTACTAGGTTATACACCTTATTGCTGATGTGTCTGTTCTCCCTGGCTGGAAGTGATAGGGTTAGTGGTCCCGACCACTCAAGGATTAGAGGGCTTAGAAGTCTGTCCAAAAGGATCCACACCACGGTTGTCAAGGGTGAGCGGGACAGCGAACGTGACAGCTGCAGATTAAAATAATAAATAAATAATTTTATAAAAATAGGAAGATTTTTAACATTGAAGCCTATGGGATTCGTCTGATTATACCTGCCGATTAAAACCACCGAACATCAGGGCATTTCTCTGACATTTCTCTGCTGTTCGGTGTTCTCTGAATAGATAAACCATTGCTTCTCTATGGGGATTTCACTGCCGTCGAACAGGAACCATATTTTGCTGGCAAGTCGCCAAAATTTGGTGAACTGCCTGCTTTCTGAATAGACCTATGGCTACAAAATTGTACCATACAGGGAAATTCACTCTTCGGTGCCATTTTGGGGCCAGATCGTCTCTCTCTGAATAACCCTGTATGTGTATACATCATGTCCTGTCAGAATGCTATAACAATTTTTCTAAAAAAAAATAATTAATTTCTATTCAGATTTCAGTTATTAAGGCTGGGGTCAGACCAGCGCACTTTTAACGTGCGTTCTGGCGCACATAATTACGGCCGCACTAGCAGCAGATGCCAGGCAATGACGGCCAATATACGATGTACGGCCGCACAAAAGTCCGGCCATGCAATGCAAGTGGAATTTCAACGCATTTTTCTGAGAACGCTGAACCGCTAGTACTGACGTACTGAGTGCGCAGCTGCGGCATAGTGGCGTGTTTGTGTGATTAGGAGATGTCAGACACTGCTAATGTCCAGCCTACATAACGTCCAGACGCAAAAAGAGTTTTATTGACGATCCGTACAAAATCACGCCCGAAAATGCGCGTCGTCTGACCGTTTTTGCGCATTCCGTGAAAAAATACGTCAATGCGTTCGGACGCACTTTTTCACGTTCGCGGGGAAAAATGCTTTCGTCTGACCCTAGCCTTAGAGCTTATGATTTCCCCCACCCATGTTTTATCATTCAAACCTTTGTGGTTATATATTCTATATTTAACACTCTTGTTAAAAAAAAAATCACTAGAAATAGGGAACCTGTTACTGCATTTTTCTGAGAAAATATGCAATCTAAAGTAAAACTGAAAAAAAAATGTTTTGCTTCTATTTTCGAGGATTGTGTTTTATGAATGATAAATTTAAAGAAATATATACATTATGTATAAAACATTGACCTTGCTCCCAGCATGGGGAATAAGCAGGTGAGTAACGCCAGTGGTATTGCTCATTTTATACGTGACAAATGGACAATGCTATTGCTTTAGAACAAAAAAAAAAATTAAAAAAGTTTTTTTTTTTTTTTTTTTTTTTTTTACTTTTTACATTTTACATGATCATGTTTGGTATCATTAAAAAGGCCAGACTCTGATCTGTCCAGTGATACCCAACTTGTGTATTAGATGAAACAATACGTACTAACGTTTTGCTCCATCACCTCCACATTTGGTCCCGATGTGGAAAATGAGAAGGTGAGTTAGTGCAGGGGCATTGCTTGCTTTATAATTAAAAGCACAATAGCAATGTCTTAGAAATTAGAAAAAAATAAGTACATTTTTTATTTTTTTATTTTTACACATTATGTGGTTAAACTTGGTAACATTGAAAAGGCCACACTGATCTTTCCAGTGACTCCTCACTTGATCCAATGCAGTGTAAAAAGCAGAGATGCAGAGTTCCAAAGTATTCCAGGCGCTCCTCGCTGTAGTGCAGTTTCGGTATTCAATGAAACAATGCATAATAATGCATTATGCCATTAATTTTTCATGTATTTGTTTATCCTTTAAAGGAATATTGTTGAAATGTAAGATTTGGAGCTCTAGAAGGTGTCCCTTATCTTACACAATTTCAAACGGGATCTGCATTATTATCATACAGGCAGAAAACACATATGTGTTAGATACAGTAACTTTGATAAAGATAAATAATAAAAATGGTGAGATCTCCTGCTTATGGGGATTTGTAGTGATCCTAATGAGATTATTAGCTATGCAGCTTCCGCAAAAAATACAAAAATAATATCTGTATGTGACATAATGCCTGTATATGGAGATTACAGTAACACCTTGCATCTGTACTGTACTGTAATTAGTCATTATAACCGTTTGAGTCTTATACCTGTACAGCAGTGAGTGAACCAAGAGTGCTCTCTGTATTTTGTCCTCTCCCTGGCAGTTGTAATAGATCAGTAATTTATTTGAACTTTTTGTTAAAGTGAGGTTTAAGGCTGCTATTTGAAGCTGGTTTTAAATAGGCTTGTGCACCGATTTTTTTTTTTCGGTTCGATTCGGTTCGATTTTTCGGATTTTTAAACTTTTTGATTCGGCCCGTTTCGACCGATTTCGGTTTCGATTCGATTCGGTTCGGCACGTTTTTCGGGTACATTTTTTTTTTCGGAATTTCGACCATTTTTCGTATTTTTCGTGTCACTGTGCTCGGTTTTTGTATCGACTTTTCGTAATTTCGGAAAATTTTCGTTTTTCGGAATTGCACATTTTTCGGAATATCGACCATTTTTCGTATTTTTCGTGTCATTTTGCCCGTTTTTTGTATCGACTTTCCGTTTTTTCGAAGAATTTTCGTTTTTCCAAAATTTTCGTTTTTCAGAAAATTTTCGTTTTTCGGAAAATTTTCGTTTTTCGGAAAATCTGTTCTCCTCGTTTGACACATTTCAAGTCCATTCGAAAAATCTGAAAATATTTCGTTTCGGCTCGGAAAACATTTCGGATCTGAAATTTTCGGATCTAAAATATTTCGGAAATTCGGCCGCATCCGAAAACACGAATCGGGAAATTTCGTGAAAATTCCGAAATTCCGAAACCCGAAACGCACATCCCTAGTTTTAAAGTCTCTCCAGATGGCTTGGACAGACATAAAACAAAGGATTTAGTTTACCCACAGGGGACACATTATTCTTGCTTTAATAAGGTGTGAAAGTGGTCTTTTGATATGCTAATGAGAGCCTTTCAATGCATTACTAAGCAAGATAGAGATAACTCCACTTTGGGTGTGAAGGGGTTAATTGTATATTTATATAATTATATTGAAAGTGAACAATAGTGCTGCATTGTAACAAATAAAAAAAGAAAGAAAAAGGATTTTTTATCTTTATTTATTTAATTTTACGGAAAACTTGGTAACTTGAATTGGAAAACCTACCACACTTGACCTTCTACCTGCTATGGTTCCATAGGGAATCCCCTATGGTCCCAAGGTGCTAATGCGCGATGATGTCAAGTGTGGGGGGAGGGCCTAAGGCACAGGGGCGGATCCAGGGGGGGGGCAACGGGGCAATTCCCCCCCCCCGAGATTCTGATAAATCGACTCTGAAGTCTGAGGAGACCCAGATGCCGGGCAGCGCCGGAGTGCCTGCCCGGTCCTGAAGAGTCCGTCCTGTTAAAGGGAAGCAGCTGCGTGCAGGCGCAGCCGGTCACGTGGTCCAGCTAATCAGGTGGTACTGAGTCTCTGTACCACCTGACTGGCCGGACCGCGTGACCTGCGCACGCACGCCACGCAGCCGCATCACCTTCAACAGGACGGACTCTTCAGGACCGGGCAGGCACTCCCGCGCTGCCCGGCATCTGGGTCCCCTCAATCCCTGCCGGAGCTGGAGCAGTATCCAGGTGAGAGCTGGGCAAATCCAAGTGTAAGCTGGGCAAATCCATGAGCTGGGGGCAAATCCATGAGCTGGGCAAATCCATGACCTGGGGGCAAATCCATGAGCTGGGCAAATCCATGAGCTGGGGCAAATCCATGAGCTGGGGGAAAATCCATGAGCTGGGGGCAAATCCATGACCTGGGGGCAAATCCATGAGCTGGGCAAATCCATGAGCTGAGCAAATCCATGACCTGGGGGCAAATCCATGAGCTGGGCAAATCCATGAGCTGGGGCAAATCCATGAGCTGGGCAAATCCATGAGCTGGGGGCAAATCCATGAGCTGGGGGCAAATCCATGAGCTGGGGGCAAATCCATGAGCTGGGGGCAAATCCATGAGCTGGGCAAATCCATGAGCTGGGCAAATCCATGACCTGGGGGCAAATCCATGAGCTGGGCAAATCCATGAGCTGGGCAAATCCATGAGCTGGGGGCAAATCCATGACCTGGGGGCAAATCCATGAGCTGGGCAAATCCATGAGCTGGGGCAAATCCATGACCTGGGGGCAAATCCATGAGCTGGGCAAATCCATGAGCTGGGCAAATCCATGACCTGGGGGCAAATCCATGAGCTGGGGCAAATCCATGAGCTGGGCAAATCCATGAGCTGGGGCAAATCCTTGAGCTGGGGCAAATCCATGAGCTGGGGGCAAATCCATGTGTGAGCTGGGGGCAAATCCATGTGTGAGCTGGGGCAAATCCATGAGCTGGGGCAAATCCATGAGCTGGGCAAATCCATGAGCTGGGGGCAAATCCATGAGCTGGGGCAAATCCATGTGTGAGCTGGGGGCAAATCCATGTGTGAGCTGGGGCAAATCCATGTGTGAGCTGGGGCAAATCCATGAGCTGGGGCAAATCCATGTGTGAGCTGGGGCAAATCCATGAGCTGGGGCAAATCCATGTGTGAGCTGGGGCAAATCCATGTGTGAGCTGGGGCAAATCCATGAGCTGGGGCAAATCCATGAGCTGGGGGCAAATCCATGAGCTGGGGCAAATCCATGTGAGAGCTGGGGCAATATCGATAACGTGTCCACAGGTGGGGGTGCACAATTCTTGGCTGGCACCGGGCGCTGAAAACCCACGCTACGCCACTGGTGACGTGGTCAGTCAGTGTCACATGGTGAGTGTCACATGGGCGGGAAAGCGAGCAGGAGGCGCCACATTGTCTCTGGCTCTGCTGCACACAGTGCAGCAGCAGCCTGTGGCGTACCCTGTGTGCTGCTGCGCAGCAGCTGAGCAGCCTGTCAGTTTCAGACCAGTCAGTGTCATGACTCATGAGTGCTGTGGCTAAGTCCGCTGGCCTGCTGCGAGTGCGTGCGCACGCCACTCACACAGCGTCAGCGGCACAGTCACACACTGCACTCGAGACGTGAGAGACACTGAAGAGACTAGTAGAGAAAAGACACTGTCAGTTAGAGACTGAGACGGTGAGTCAAGAAGTGAATGATAATAAATGGTGTGATTTTTCTGCCTGCCTGCCCTGCCCTGCCTGTCCTCATCTCTTCATCATCATTCATGCCCTGCACTGAATGCAGGCAGCCAGCTGCCAGTACTGACTGCCTAGTGTGCCCAGGCCGGCCCAGGGGCGGCCCACACCCAGCCAGTGACCCCACGGTCCTGTCCTCAGCAGCTCAGTCTGCTCAGTCACAGCAGTCACACTGTCACAGGCCTGGCTGTGTGAGTGTGACGTGTCCTCTCAGATATGAGTCTGTAAACTGCTCCTCTAGATTGTAAACTCCTGGGTGTCCTCTGCTCCTCCAGATTGTAAACTCCTGGGTGCTCTCTGCTCCTCTAGATTGTAAAATCCAGGGTGCCCTCTGCTCCTCTAGATTGTAAGCTCCTGGGTGTCCTCTGCTCCTCTAGATTGTAAGCTCCTGGGTGCCCTCTGCTCCTCTAGATTGTAAGCTCCTGGGTGCCCTCTGCTCCTCTAGATTCTAAGCTCCTGGGTGCCCTCTGCTCTTCTAGATTGTAAGCTCCTGTGAGCCGGGCCCTCTGCTCCTCTAGATTGTAAGCTCCTGTGAGCCGGGCCCTCTGTAAATTCTCGTGAGTCGGGCTCTCTGCTAAAACACCTTATTTTCTGTCAGTGCCCCTCCCGAGACTAGTCTCTGGATCCGCCCCTGCTAAGGCATGGTCTGACTTCCAGGAAGTCAGGCCACAGTGAGATTCCACCCGGGCCAGCAGAGATCTCCCCCAAGCCTGCGAGTAAGTAACGACGTGTGGGTGTCTGTCCTCTGCATGTTGTGGTGAACC
This sequence comes from Leptobrachium leishanense, assembly GCA_009667805.1. NCBI lineage: Eukaryota > Metazoa > Chordata > Amphibia > Anura > Megophryidae > Leptobrachium > Leptobrachium leishanense. Next base: position 225,029,930 of record CM019066.1, on the reverse strand, counting down.
CTAGGACATCCTCCACACGTCATCCTTAGCCAAGGGGTTAATATGTGGGTAAAAGCTGCTTGATCCAAGGAGAAATCTGACCGCCCTCTAGGGTCAAGGAAGAATTTTTTCCCAGTATGCTGCATTTTCGGTGAGCGCTTCAGACTCGATATTTTGCCTTTTTTGGATCAACAGCAGTAGGTGATGTGTGGAAGACTGAAGCTAATGGAGGCATCTCTTTTTTCAGCCTGGGAAACTATGTACCTTGTTCTATAAAAAGAAGTGATGATGATTTTGCACAAGGTATTGCTACAATCAACCGTTCGAGTAATACGCCTAGGAAACAAAATGGGCCTGATCGCAATCTGGCTGTTAAGCACAGCACTCAAGCTGTGCAGCATAACAGCTCGATTGCTGTGCTTATTTTCTATCCATCCTATTCCATTTGAGATGCAAGCTCAGCAAGAACGCTTTACGCCAAGTACGGTACTAGTAGAGGCCTAATATGCAGCAAATTAACACACACAAGTAATCCTAGAGAAAGAAAGCAAAGTGGCATAAAAATAGAGCAAGTAGGGCAAGGGTGACCAAAAAAGCCTATAAACGACTATAGTACTGACTAGTACACGTTGTCAAAGGGAGACAGAGTATAAACATAGCCAAGGCCCCACAGAATATCAGTCAAAAATATAGAGAGTGCTAACTGGTCAAGGAAAACCACTACAGGGCAATGTGTCAAACAGAGCCTATCTTAAATAGAGTCCACCCCCTCCTGATTGGCCAGCGTCATCAGCGTGCACAAAACGTGAGGGATGGGAATGTAGCACGTTTGTCGGCACCCTGAGAATGATGCGGTACAGGCGTAGAAATAAATGACGCAACCTGCGAGTGGCCAGTGTCAGAATCACTATCAGTTTGAGGTGATATGACACACTTGCTAGGGCTGCCTAAATAAGGATCATCTGCTGGAACCTGGTCAGACGGTAATTGTTGCATCCAAGTAGCTGTGACACCTATACCTTGTATAGGAGACACTAATGTGGCCCAGCAGATGGAGAACAGGCCATTCCCATTCCCAGCTCATTCCCCGTCTACATCTGATGTTATTCTGAAAAGAATAACATCTTTCAGACCCTGCTGTTAAGTGAGTTTGCTTCAGTACAATCACATAACACAGAAACCTAAATCCACCCAAAAATCCCATGCTCACAGACCCCTCTGTTGCGAGAGCAGCACGATCTGCTGCTTCCTCGCCCTGCGGGTAGAGGTATATGGGGAACAAATAGTTCCCAGTGGTCCTTTGTGTATCCCTCCACCATCCAGTTTGTGTGAGCTCTCCTCCATTTCTATGGACTCCTGGAGCAGATAACACAAGCGGCTCGGCAGTATTACAACTCTAGCTGCTGGCAAAGCAGCTCCTTTGTAATACGGACGTTAAAAGTGAGCCGCAAATGAAATATGGCATACACAACTGTTTTCCATTTGCTTCTTGCCTTTAACGTCCAGGTTGTGATCAGGCCCAAAATTTTTACACGGTCTACATAAGCAAAATAAATTCAAAAGATTGAGACCATGCATTTTTTTTACAGAATAATGCAATCTATCTTTTTTTATATAAGATTTCCCTTTAAAGCTTATTTTACCTATGTTAAGGTATCTGCTAATTACTACTATTACGATCGCAAAGTTATTGTTTTTGCAATCTGTTTTATGGTTTTTGATTCTCGTGGTGATTGTCCATACTTTGTTCTCTTGATTTTCCTCTGTTATATCTTTTCCCTCTCTGGTCATAAACAGACTGGATTTGTGTTTACCACTTCTACACGGGCAGAGTTTGATTATTAAAAATAAACAGAGCCTCAGTCGCTGCTTTCCCAAAGTAGACACATAAAATAACTGCTGTACAGAGTGTACTCTGGGAATTTGTACAGCTTTTTAATGTTTAAACAAGCAGGTTATTATAGTTAAATATGGTTTTCCCAGACTTATATTTGAGTTTTATGTTCATCTGTGCTTTTTCTTTAGCCGCACCCCCTGCTGGAAAAGTTGCAAGTATTATTTATATTATTTTATTTAACAAATAAAGCATTATGTTCATTTAAATTTTAGAATTAATGACAGAATGAAGGCAACAGATATTCTATTGTTATTGGTATAGGGAAATGGGGTTCTTTTTGCCACTGTTTAAAGGAACATTTACACATTTTTTTAATATATACATATATATTGTTTTTTTAGTTTAGCTGTAAATACTCTTTTTCCATGGCACTGGGCTGCTCCTCCTCTTCGGCTCAAGGCTTCCGAAATGTAAAAATCCCCAGCAGCTTCTTACAGGGATTTGCAAAGCATATGTAACTTGCGAAACCCTATCATATGCAAATTACGTATCTAGCAGAGCCTGCGTACTTTCGTATGCATGTTACGCAGCACCAATTCTCATTTGCTGCCACCAGAATGCTCAATGCTGTGAGTGTTTGGAGGCAAGATGATGACATCTTTGGTCCCCAACTCAGTCCCCGGCATGCAGGGTATTCAAAATCCCATATATGGGGCGTGTCCGGACGGCATGTGAGCTAGCCGCGTGTGAGCTGAGCTCCGTCGACCCGCCGGCTTCTATACAGTCCTGCAGCTTCAAATCCCGGTGGAACTCCACCAAAAGTGACGTGGGAGGACATTAACATCTGGGGAACGTGGCGATGGCTCCCCCAAAAGCGCAGCGGTGCCTTGAGACCCCCGGAACGGCGAAAAAAGGGAAGGCCCGAGACATCCAAGATGGCGGCGCCCAGGACTCATATTCACCTCAATCCCTCGACGGCTTGGACGATGAGGCTTCCACTGGCACCGCTCCTTCCAATCCGGCTTCAGAAGGTCAGATACGAGCTTTGTTGGGGGAACTTAGAGACACGCTACAAGCGGACTTTAAGGCTATAATAGCTGACCTGCATAAAGATATTAGAGATTTAGTGGACTGAACAGATCAACTTCAATCTAAGACTGATGATTTATGTCTTGCGCACAATGAACTTGTAGATGCTTACAAAGACCTTAAAGTATCTCAGGAATTGCTTCAGTTAAAGGTGGTGGACCTGGAGGGCCATTCTAGGCGCAACAATATAAGGATTAGAGGTATCCCGGAAAAAGTTAAGCCATACGGCCTGTATGATTTCGCCATGACTCTCTTTCAAACGTTAAAATGCGCCAACGACTGATTTATGTTTGGATAGGATACATAGGGTCCCTAAACCTAAGAATCTTGCAACCTCAATACCCCGCGACGTGCTTGTCAGAGTAAATTTTTTCAGAATTAAAGAGGAATTGATGACCACGGTCAGAAAACAAGGTGAGCTGCCAGACCCGTACTCCACCATTTTGTTTTTTCCCGAACTGTCTGTGGCCACAATGGCCAAAAGATGGGAATTCAGCTCAGTTACCAAGATCCTCAAGAATCATAAAATACCATATAGATGGGGGTACCCAACAAAGCTTCTGATTTGGCACCAGAATATGTTCCACGCTATCCCTAACGTAGCTATGGGCTTCCGTCTCCTGAAAGAATGGAACCTAGTGCAAGAGAACACTCCTCCACAAGTCTCCCAACCGTCACCGACGAAAGTCTCTCCAGAGTGGCACAGGGTTAACACATGTAAATAAAATAATGATTTGCCTCTTACAAATGACTATTTTTTCTATATTTGCATCCTTCTCCTGGCCCTAACTGTTTGAGGCCTACAGGAATCCGAGGCGTGACTGCAAAAGACTCGAATCAAGAGTCCGCGCGGGTCAGACGAGAGCCCGTCACTACACTCTTCGACCAACGGTCATGAAGTTTTCCCCCACTTCTCCCCCTGGATTGTCAGAGCAAGCTGGGATTCTACTCCAGCTCCAGGAGATCTCTGGAAGTGTATATTTTGGGAGTGACATGGGCACTCCAACTTTTTTTTTTTCTCTAATTTTGTTAATGTTGAAACTTTTACTACTTTTTTTCCCCTTTTTGTTCCTGTTTCCTGCGGAAGCTCTAACCGGAATAACGTCCGCTCTCTCCTCGACCACGACACGTTGGGCATATCTGGATCCGAACACAATGCTGTTTACTCAAGATCTGATGTTTTTCAATACAATTCGTCCGGAACATTGTGGACCTCTGCGTCCCTGCGGCTGACAGCAATGAAGGTTTTACATCCGATAAGGTAGAGACATAACATGAAAATCTTCTCCTTAAACGTAAAGGGGTTAAACATACCGCATAAAAGACACTCATCATACGCGGACATCAAATCTTCCAACCCGGATGTGATTTGTCTACAAGAGACACACTTTAACCACTTGGCTGCTATGGACACGCTCAGCGCGTCCAGCCAAGTGGTTCTCCTGTGCTATGGACGCTCTGAGCGCGTCCATGCACAGGAGGCAGCAATCCGCCGGATTCCGGCGGATTGCTGCACGCCCCCGGTGCGGGCTGACATCTTGGATCGATGTCACGATGACGCCAGTCCTGGAGTTAACCCCTAGCTGCCACGAATGGTGGAGATAGGGGGTTCCAATGAACCCCCTATCTCCCGATCCATGGCAGCTAGGGGTTAATGTTTGATGTCGTTGGATCGGCCAGAGCATGGCCTTACCAACGATATCAAACATGATAATGAAAAAAGTTTTAAAAAAATAAAAATAAAAAAAAATATATATATATATTTAAAAAAAATCTAAAAAAAAAAAATAAAACAAGTTTTTTTTTTGTTTTTGTTTTGTTAATGCAGCAATATTGTTCCCATTTCAATTATAATGTGAACAATAATGCTGCACTAACGATTTTTGTATGTGGTGCGTTTGTTAAAAATAGCGACATTTTCCCCAAAAAATAATGTAACGGGTCCCCATTTCTAATTTTTTTAACAAGCGCACCCCATACAAAATATAACCACAAACGCTTGCATGTTAAAATGTGAAAAAAAACACTTTACACATAATAAATTATTGAAAATTCAAATTATATTGCATTTTTTGTTATAATATACAGACATGACATAACGTATACATATAATACTGACATATTATGAATCTGTGGAGTCTGCCGGAAAGAACGATATATAATATGTCTGGGTCATATATCAAAATATGGCTACAAAACGCGGTTAAACAAGAGGAGCGAAAGCGGTAAAAATGACCTCAGCACAGAGGTGTGAAAAGCCTCAGCAGCGAAAGGGTTAAAAGGTATGCTCACCCAAGCCTCTATCTCCCTCAATACTCACTACAGATTCATGCAACATCTCAGACGAAATCCAGAGGAGTCTCGATCCTCATCCATAATCGCTTGGCTTATAATCTATTTCACAGAGTAATTGACCCCAACGGCAGATTCATTATACTGGTCTGCTCTCTTAACCATGTTGTATACACTATCGTCAATGTCTACTGCCCAAATGAATCTCAACATTCTTTCTTGACCCGGGTATTAACCCGGACGCAAAAGTCCTTGTCGGGCCGTCTTGTTGTTTGTGAGGACATTAACTTGTCGCTGGACTTGCCCTCCCGAGCTCCCACAAGACTGCAGACTCGACACTCTAAATCCGCGGTGTTAATAGCAGAATTTCAGCTGTATGATGCTTGGAGATTGATGCACCCGGGAGAGGTGGGACACTCCTTTTATTCCGCTGCTCATGATGTTCATTTCAGGATAGACTATGTGTTCATCAAAGGTGATTCTTTGGCACAGGTACAGGACTGCTCTATCGGGCCAATCGCTTGGATGCACCAGTTACGATATGCTTGCTTGAAAGCTACGATCTCTGCGGCAAGGCTCCTTGGAGGCTCAATGACTCTCTGTTATCACGCCTGGAGGGGAAGGAGGAAGTCCAACGGACTATAATGGATTATTTCAGGGACAATACCTCCTTAGAAGTAACTGAGGGAACGTTGTGGCAGGCGCACAAAGCTGTGGTAAGGGGTGTCCTGATTAAATGGGGGTCTAGGTTAAAAATACAGCACACGGAACATAGGATAGCATTACTACAAGTATCGTATTGGCAGATGAGACTCACAAACGGCTGCGTACTACTAAAACTCTGACAGCAGTTTCGGAGCTGAAAAAACAGCTGCTAGACTTAGATAAATTAGATTATACATGGGCGATGAGACGACTTAAGCACGATGTTACATATACCGCAACAGGGCTAGCAAAATGCTACCAAACAAACTAAGGGCTAGAGCACGCAACGCGCGCATTGCGAAGATCTGTGACGAGCAGGGACTTCCCAAACATCAGCCTCAACATATTGCAGAATGTTTCACAACATATTACACTTTTCTTTCTAACCTGACTAGTGACGGCGAGACGCATCAACCCTCCACTCAACACATAACCAATTTTCTAGGAGACATTAACCTACCTCAACTCCCCGACGAACTACACCGCTCTCTAGCTAAACCTATTTCCTTACTCAAGCTTACTTCGGCGATTAAAGGGCTGCTCAACGGCCAGGCCCCGGGCCCGGATGGGTTTACTGCACATTACTATAAAACTTTCCCGGACCTATACCCTAAAATGTTGCTGTTTTTCCAATCAGTTTTCGACTCCGGTCAATCCCCCAGGGAATGGCTCTCAGCCCACATAGTTACCCTTCCTAAAACGGTCCCGCCATCTACACAATGCTCTCACTATCGGCCTATATCGCTACTTAATGTGGACACCAAATTTTATGCCAAAATTTGGGCGAACCGGTTGTTGGATGTTTTACCTCTATTTGTCTCAGACAACCAGGTTGGATATATTAAAAATAGGCAAGGGCCAGATAATACCTTGAAAGTTTTATCAATTATAGACCGAGTGGTCCGAGACTTTCAGCCCACTTTATTATTATCCCGGATGCCGAAAAGGTCTTCGACCGGGTCAAATGGTCCTTCATGCATCACACATTAGTTAAATTTAATTTCCCAGGAGCTATTATCTCGGCAATAGAAGGATTACACACCATTCCCACGGCGAGGGTTCTGAATGCAGGATTTGCATCGAGTCCCTTCTGCATAATGAATGGGACGAGACAGGGATGCCCCTTATCACCCCTCTTATATGCTCTGGTCTTGGAGCCTTTGACCCAAGCTATCCGTCAATCCTCCTACAATTGTGGAGTAGACATAGGCCCGACTCAGAGTAAGGTGAGCTTGTTTGCGGATGACATATTGTTGACTCTGACAGGCCGATAACCTCTCTACCGACATTACACGGGATATTAGAGTACTATGGTAGAGCATCGTTTCACAAGATTAACCTCGCAAAATCTCAAGCATTGCCATACGCGATACCACAGACAACATTGAGACCATTAATGACAGACTACACCTATGATTGGAGAACATCTTATATCACATATCTGGGAGTTAAAGTTGCATTCTCAAACTGATTTATACGATTACAATTACAAGCCTCTAGTGGCAGTGGTGAGGGATTCTTGCAATACATGGTGTAAACACGAGGTGTCATGGGTGGGACGCATGGCAGCAGTCAAGATGTCGCTCCTTCCTAAATTACTATATTTATTCTGGGCCCTCCCTATTATGCTGCCCCGAAGTTCTTTCCAAATGATACAGACTTTACTCTCTAGATTTATATGGAGGGGTAAGAGACCGAGAGTTAAAGCGACTTTATTACATCAGGCTATTGAGAGTGGGGTATGGGAGTGCCTAATGTTTTTCTTTATTACAAAGCGTTGATTTTATCTGCGGTCCAGTTGTTGCTAGCGGGGTCACAGGGTCCTCAATGGTCACGGCATGTATCCACTCACTTCCTCCCTTTCACTCCAGAAACGATCCTGTGGGTGCCAAAACACATGCGTCAGAGACTGCCGTCTCTCCCTCCTCTAGCTGCCCTGTTGACCAAGGTGTGGGATAATAATTTGAATTCACTGATTCAGTACCATCCGGTAGCTTCAGCCTCACCCCTTCAGGTTTTATGCCATTTAATTCCTGATTTCGACCCTCTTACATGGAAGGCGAAATCGGTGACCGGACTGTATCAGCTATTCAATCAGGAGGGGCTCTGCTCCTTCTCCCAACTGGTGGAAAAATATAACATACTTCGAAGCCTTTGGCTTTCTTATGGTCAGATTAAATCCCGCTTAAAGGCCTGGGGACTGGGAGGGAAGTTCCAGACTAATGGACCTCTGATGACACAATATGAGACATAATGCTCCCAACCGCTGGACAGGCGAAAGATGATTACCGTCTGTTATGGGCTCTTATTGTGTAGTACCTCCAAAACACGATGGAGATTCCAACAACAATGGCAGACATATTTGGGCAAGACGTTTACTATTGACCAGTGGAGAGAGAATTTTAAATGGGATAGAGGCAAATTTAAGTGCACTTCATTGTGGGAGGCGCGCAGAAAACTACTGTATAGATGGTACTTCACGCCAGATAGGGAATGTCACACTACCAGGGGTGCCTCTTCCACTTGTTGGCGATGTGGGGGTCTCAAAGGGTTCATATATTCATATATGGTGGTCTTGCCCACTACTGACGGACTGGTGGCGGGAGGTAGCCAAATTCTGTTCCAAAGTCATTGGGGTCGAGATAGATCCTATCCCTGAAACACTACTTTTACAATTTTTTCCGTTCACGTTTTCCCTTTCACACAAACAACTCTTAGCACATATATTAACGATCTCGGGAATATTGTTGGCTGCTAGATGGAAGACCACGCTGCTACCGACGATTTCAATGATTACAGACCGATTACGAGAGTTTCACCTTTTAGATAGCATGACGCGATGGATAGCGGGGTCCGCGGTGCCCATTAAGAATTTTTGGTCCTTGTGGGATACATACCTTGACTCAACTTGCGCATAGAGTGGCGATCTGGAGACCGCAACATGATTATCTAGAGATGTCTTGATAGTTAGAGCACTACGGTTTACTTTATTCTTCATTTCGACTGTTCCCCTCCCCCTCTCCCTTGTTCTTCTCCCTTTTTCTCTCTCCTCTACTTTCCCCTTTCTCTTTCTTGTCTTGGTTCTTCCTTACTTTTTGTTTAAGGAGTTCAAAGAAGTATAATGGTTTCATATGACTGTTGTGTTGTTATTAACGTGATACTTTTATGCTTCTGATCGACTATCTGTATACCTGCTTTGAAAATTCAATAAACTTTTTAAACCAAAAAAATAAAAATCCCATATATACTGTATACTATATTTCAATATTCAGACATTGTACACACATGCAAATATTATTATATTCTGTTGGTATTTCTTTGGGAAGTTGCATTGCTAATAGTCTCATTATGATCATTTCACTACAACTCCTGAAAGCAGGAGATCTAACTATTTTTATTAGCTTTGTTTATCAAATTTACAAGATTTGACAGAAAGACCTGCCTGTATGCCTGTGTGGTATTGTGCAAGAAAAGAAACAGTATTTAGTGGTTTTGAACCATTTTTCCCCAAAAATATTTTGTAAATGATAAACTAGTACACGAGACAATTAAAGTTAGCAGATTTACATACAGGGTTATTCAGAGAGCGTGAAAAGCAGGAGAATGACTGGAGAATAACTGGAGAATGAAAAATTCTAGGTCAAAATAGCCGATTTGGAAAGTGAGATGAAAGGGAGAATTTTTCTGGTTTGGCTGTTTTGACCTAGAATTTTTCATTCTCCAGTTATTCTCCAGTCATTCTCCTGCTTTTCAAGCTCTCTGAATAACCCTGATAGTGTTATTAATTTTGCTATTTTGTAAAAGCAAACTGCAATATTGCCTTTTTAACTTATAAGATTATAAAATTGAACGAGTGCTTTAGGTTCACACACTGTCGTATCGGTTAAGATTCAGGATATTATGTCTTTGAACAATTTAGATACATAGAGGGTTATTCGGAAAGCACAGAAATTTCGGTGCTTTCTCGTTCGGCGCATTTCAGTGTGCTTTGGCGATTTCAGTTTGCCGACCCTGAGGTGATTTCAGTATTCACAGCAGGGTCCCCGAAGTGCGCCGAAGACAGTCTATGATCCTGCGAACGACGCTGAACTGACTGCTGCACGCTGCTGAACTGGGAACCCCCCAAAAAGCCTGCTATTCTGTAAAAGGCGTTTAAAACAGTAAATAGCATGAAAATGCATGGAAATAATAAAAAGGTCCTATAAAAAATAATAAAATGGTCTGTTACAGACTTTAAAACAATGTTATAGAAAAAGTGAATCGAAAATTTCACCCAAAAAATCAAGAAAAATATCGAAACAAATTGAATAAAAAGGCGTTTATGCTCAAACTGAAAAGAATAAACAGGTGAATAAAAACAGTCATTTTGTTTTATGTTGAATCCTATGGGATTTGCTTGTTTAAACATTTTGAACTGAACCACCGAAAATCTGGGCATTTCGCCAACATTTTGGTGCAGTTCGCCGTTCTCTGAATAGATTAACCATTAATTCTCTATGGAACAATTTCACTGCCGCTGAAGGTCAGCGAATTGCGGCGATCTACAGTGAACTGGACCGTATTTCGATGTCAATTCACCAGTATTTGGCGATTTGACAACTTTCTAAATAGCCGTACTGCCATGAAATTGCTCCATACAGTGAAATTTACCGTTTGGTGAAATTCGGTGGCCATTTCATTGCTCTCTGACCAACCCCTATAGTGTTACTCTTGTTACTGTATGCAAACATTTTGGCCAAGTATTGGCATGGTTTAAATTCCACATTACTAGTAATCTCATCACTCTCTTCATGGTTACTACAAATATGCTTAAGTAGAATATTTGCCCATTTTACACGTATTTACTGTATTTGACTAAATGGACTTTTGGTTTTACTGTTACAACACTGGTCTTTTATGCAAGCTGAACCTACTTTTCATTTCTTGGTTGATGAATTTTTTTTGTCTTTTTGTGCAATCCTACTAACAAGTAGGGATGAGTTGTTCGGTTCGATCGGTTTGGAGTTCGATTCGAACATCGCCTGTTCGCATGTCCGCGAACTACGAACATTTCCGCGTGTTCACCGCATGTTCACCCACAATGCACCACAATGGACCACAATGCACTTCTCCACTGGCCTGAAGCTTGTAATTGGCTACAGCCTTTCACCTGACCACAGGTCAGGTGCAAGACAGGTTCAAGACTATGCCAATCACGGCTCAGAGTCCTGATTGAGCAAATTTTGCCCAATCATGGGCTCACAGAGCTAAGTCCCGCAGCACACTATATAAGGCTTCACACAGCGCTTCAGCACGTGTTTGAGAGGAGATTGTTGTTGTGTTAGTGTGTGTTCTCACTGCCAGTCTGCTACAAGCTACTGGGGGGGGGGTCTTATTTCTACAATATTTCTGGGAATTGTTCTAATCTGTGAGTTCTCACTGCCACCAAGTATATTGGGGGGGTCAGTAATTTCTACAAAATATTTGGGAATTGTTATAATCCGTGTGTTCTCATTGCCACCAAGTATATTGGGGGGGGTCAGTAATTTCTACAAAATATTTGGGAATTGTTATAATCCGTGTGTTCTCACTGCCACCAAGTATTTTTGGGGGTCAGTAATTTCTACAAAATATTTGGGAATTGTTATAATCCGTGTGTCCTCACTGCCACCAAGAATTTTGGGGGGTCGGTAATTTCTACAAAATATTTGGGAATTGTTATAATCTGTGTGTTCTCACTGCCACCAATTATTTTGGGGGGTCAGTAATTTCTACAAAATATTTGGGAATTCTTATAATCCGTGTGTTCTCACTGCCACCAAGTATTTTGGGGGGGTCAGTAATTTCTACAAAATATTTGGGAATTGTTATAATCCGTGTGTTCTCACTGCCACCAAGTATTTTGCGGGGTCAGTAATTTCTACAAAATATTTGGGAATTGTTATAATCCGTGTGTTCTCACTGCCACCAAGTATTTTGGGGGTCATTCATTTCTACAAAATATCTGGGAATTGTTGTAATCTTTGTGTTCTCACTGCCACCAGCAATTGTGGGGGTCTCATTTCTACAAAATATCTGGGAATTGTGGTAATCTGTGTGTTCTCACTGCCACCCATCAGGGGGTCTCACTGATTTATAGGATGTTTCTGGGAATTGTAATCTGTGTCTTCTCACTGCCAGCTATCGGGGGTCCCACATACTTCTAGCAAATTTCTGCAAATTGTAATCTGTGTCTTGTCACTGTTGCCAGCTATCAGGGGGTCTTATCAGGGGTCTCACTGACTTGTAGGGGGTTTCTGGGAATTGTAATTTGTGTCTTGTCACTGCCACCCATCAGGGGGTCTCACTGATTTATAGGAAGTTTCTGGGAATTGTAATCTGTGTCTTGTCACTGTCTGCCAGCTATCAGGGTGTCTCACTGAGTTATACCAGAGTTCTGGAAATCTTTAATCTTTATAACAGAGTTGAATCAGAGTTCTGTATATATTTAATCTATATACTGTATCACTCACATGTCAGAAAAACCAAAAAGGACAGGCAGACGCTCCCAGGCACAGATAGGAGGGCAAGCAGCCTCTGTGTCGGGAGGCTGTGCCTCTGGTCATCGTGGATGTGGTGCATCCTCTGCAGGGGCACGCTTGTCCATTCTAACTGGTGCTGGCCGTCTTAAGCAGCAGCAACATACAGAGGATTTGGTGGATTGGCTAACCAGGCCATCCTCATCCGCCGAGTCCTCTGCCAGCCAGGCTTGTAGTGCTTTACAGTCCACCTCAGCTGCCAAAGCTGCCTGCCGTAGCCTCACTATCACACACGGAGGAGTCAGCTGAATTGTTTGACTACAATGACAGTGACATGCTGCTTGAGGATGCGCAGCAAGTACAGTGCTCTGATTCAATCTCTGAGTTTGAGGAAGGGAGTATAATCAACCTAGAGGAAGGGGGTGCCAGTGATGACACACAAATAACTGCCACTCATGTTGCCCCAGCAGCTGCAGCATACTGCCAAGTTGGCTCCAGTGACGAGGAGATAGGGGGTGATGATGACAATGATGATGTCACTGACTCCACCTGGGTGCCTGATCGAACAGAGGCGTCAAGTGAGGAGGAGGAGGAGGCACAACAAACACGAGGCACAACATCCTCTATGACCAACCGTAGCACTAGCCAGTCCAAGGCATCAGATGTCAGAGCTGCTCAGGTGCAGAGCGCTGTTGTCTCAAAGCACACATCCAGGAACTCTGCTGTCTGGGAGTTCTTTAAGAAATGTGCAGCAGACCCCACCGTTGCTATTTGTAATCTATGTCAGATGAGGCTCAAGCGTGGGAAAGACACCGGACGCTTAGGTACCACGTGCTTGAGGCGACATAAGACCACCTGCCATGCATCCCATTGGCGCAAAACTTTGCGTAGGTCCTCCTCACCTGTCTCTACCCCACTATATGCCCTGCCATGTCATTGACTCCAACCTCCACTGACAGGGATGATGCTACAGTAATGGATGTACCATGTCCTTCCTCACAATGTGACAGCATCCCATCAGCTGAAGATTTACGCAGTCAGATTTCGCTGCCCCAGCTGCTGCAGCGTTAGAAAAAATATAGTCCCAACCATCCCCAAGCACAGAGTCTAAATGCCAGCTTAGCAAAATTACTCACATTGCAGCTGCTGCTTTTCCAGCTGGTGGACTCTGCTCCTTTCTGTGAATTTGCTGAATGTGCTGTACCACAGTGGCATGTTTCAAAATGCCATTACTTTTCACGGAAGGCCATTCCAGCACTATACCAGCACGTGGAAGACAATGTTATCGAGTCATTGGGAAATGCAGTCAGCAGCAAGGTGCATGTGAATTTAGACACGTGGTCCAGCAAGCATGGACAGGGCCGTTACATTTACGCTGGTTGCGCGCATGCGCAGAGGCAGCGTGGCGACAGACACGCTGCCTCTTACTGTATTATGTTATAGATGAAAATATATATGTCCTTATTTGCAAGGACTCTTTAGGCACCGTAACAACCTCTGCATATTAAAATGATTACAGTACAAGGCCACATCTGTACAGTTCTAGTTTTCCAAGCCATTTTGTTTTCCTAAACAAGAGTTTCATAGCTGAGATGTTAATTTCTTATGCATAACCAAGTGAGAAGCATTTTGGTGGACAATGATCACTAGAAATAATTTCTTAAACTCAGATGGTAGATCTGGTGGCTCTGGATTGCAATAAATGAGAGTTTTACATGCTTCTTCAATATTCCTTTAAAAAAAGTAGAAAAAACGGAGGTGCCGATTCCTGCTCAGTCTCTGTCCTGTTTTGGATTTAAAAAAAACCACTTCTTGCTTAACTCCTATCCTAAAGTTAAAGTAAAAAAATTAATACATCCCAAAATCTGGTTTTAAACCCCAGATTACCTCAAACTGTCAGGTCTCAGAAAAGACCTAATTAAAGTAGTCACCTAGGAATGCTGTGCTTAGTAGGATAGAAAGGATAACAATTTGCTGGTAGATAATGTAAATGAATGCACTATGTAATTGATGGAGCCACGGGGCATTAGTACAACCGAGATCATCCAGCATGCTGAAAGTGAGGGTGACACCTGGTGGCTTAATATATGGTAATGTGCTATGACTAAGCGTATAGAAACTTTTTTGAACAATCAGCTTTTTCTTGACATTTTAATATTTCAGAAGATGCAGAAAATAAAAAAGCAGACAGTTTAAAAAAACAAGAAAAATAGAAGAGATACAATATAATATTTTAGTAATAGTACGGTAAAAATATGACAAGTATGAGTCTCAAGACACGTAATAAAAAATAAATTTTTGTGGTAATCCAAGCATTTAAAAAAACCAAATTCTAAATTCCAACTATGAAGCATGTCTTTACATTTCTGGGGCATCATAGTCCACGAGTACCCCCTACAACTCCCCAAGAGCTGGATTACAAAGGTTATCTGCAGATTTCCTGGTAGCATTTTAGCATTACATTCCGGGGAAGGCGCTACCACGGCACCTTACCATGGAACACAGCGCTACCCTCATTGATACTCATGGTAGCACTTCCGCGCCGCCACAATTATGGGTTATGACTAGATAAAGTGCAGGGCACACTTGCCCTGCATTGACCGTCCAGTCCTCTAAGGGGTTGGTACAGCACTGTGGAATATGCCGGCGCTTTACAAATAAAGATTAATAATAATAATACTAGTTTAATAGGTCTGCATATACACTCGCTCCACTATTTTCAGGCAGCCCTGTCACTCCATTTGTTGTATAAACTCATTATCTTTATTCACTATACATGTTTCTAGCCATTTTATTTTTTTGATACTGTATAGAGATGTGCAATGCGTTACGTTTTAAATCGAAATTCGTCCGAAATTCACCATTTTCGGATATCGGGAGCATTTCGAAAAACAAAATATCGACCATCTGAAAATTTTGGATCGATTCGGTGATTCGGGTAATTTCGGCGATTTGGATCATTTTAGGTGATTCGGATCAGTTGTTTTTTTGAGTAGTTATTTCATTTTTTATTGCTTATTTAAGAATGGGAAGTAGATTACTACCAATAGAAATTACGTGATTTTAAGCAAACGCACCCCATAGAAAAAAATCATTAGTGTAGCATCATTGTTCACATTATAATTGAAATGTGAACAATGTTGCTGCATTAATAAAAAACACACACAAAAAAACACGTTTTTATTTTTTTATTATTTTCTATTATTATTTTTTATTTTATTTTTTTTACTTTAAACCTGGTCATGTTTAGTATCATTCGAAAGGCCATGCTCACTCGAACCCCCTATCTTCACCAGGGGATTTCCTTGGGAGGCCCCGGAGGTGGAGCCGCCATCCAAGACGGAGGCCCCCACCGAATGGCGCCAGATCGCGGTCCAGCATTTAAGGGATTAAAGCCAGGCACTGCTTTGAAGGACGGACACTGTAGTTATGGTGTTAAAGATGGGTAAGCTTCAGGCCAGAAACCCACCAGCAAATTTGGATTTAAAGTGCAACAATCGTGCCCAAAGCAACTTTTATATGTGAGAAATGCACAATGCATTGCCTTGGAACAAAAAATAAAAAATTATATTATATTTTTGTCGAGTTTTTTTCATGACATTTTACTTGGTCATGTCTGGTGTCATTAGAAAGGCCAGACTCTGACCCGTCCAATCACACCAAAGGTGTGGGGTGTAAAAAATGGAAATACAGGGGTCCAAAGGACCCCCACTCTCCGTGCAGCAGTGAAATAGCTTGTATTTTAGATGGATCAATGTGTAATAAAGCTTTGCCAGGAAGGATAGTTATATAGTTACATAGGCTGAAAAAAGACATGCGTCCATCGGGTTCAGCCTCTCCCACATCACCTACTGCTGTTGATCCAAAAGAAGGCAAAAAACCCGTCTGAAATGCTTGCCAACATGCTACATACTGGGAAAAAAATCCTTCTTGACCCCAGAATGGCAGTCAGATTTCTCCTTGATCAAGAAGCATTTACCCACATATTAAATATTATAACCCTTAATATTCTGTGTCTGCAGGAAGTCATCCAGTCGCTTTTTAAAAGTCTGTAAGTCTCTGACTCAACCACCTCAACAGGCAGAGAATTCCACAGCTTTATTGTTCTCACCGTAAAATAACCCTTCCTATGCTTTAGGCTGAATTTTCTTTCTTCCAGTCTAAATGGATGACCCCTTGTCCTGTGTATAGTCCTGTTAATGAATAGGTTATCAGACAATGGTTGATAATGGCCCCGTATATTTTTATATAAGGTTATTAGATCCCCTCTAAGGCGCCGTTTCAACTAAACAGGTTTAAGCTTGTTAGTCTTTCCTCATAACTTAACCCTTCCATTCCCCTTATTAATTTAGTTGCCCGTCTCTGAACTTTTTCTAGCACTATAATATCTTTTATTAAGACAGGTGCCCAAAATTGCACGGCATATTCAAGGTGCGGCCTGACCATTGATTTATACAGAGGCAAAATTATGTTTTCATCCCGAGAGTGAACTCCCCTTTTAATGCATGCCAATACTTTGCTGGCCTTGGCGGCTGCTGTTTGACATTGCACATTGTTACTTAGTTTGAAGTCTATAATTATTCCCAAATCCTTCTCCTGCTTGGATTTCCCTAACTCCGTACCATTTAGGGTCTAAATTGCTTGTGTGTTCTTCACTCCAAAGTGCATAACATTGCATTTATCTAGATTAAATTTAATCTGCCATTTAAGTGCCCAGCCCCCCCAATCTATCTAAATCCCTCTGCAGCCAAGTAACATCCTGCTCACATAGTATTAGTTTTCCTAGTTTTGTGTCATCTGCAAACACTGATACATGGCTTTCAATGCCTATCTCAAGGTCATTTATAAATAAATTGAATAGTATTGGTCCTATAACAGACCCCTGAGGGACACCACTTACCACTGGTGTCCATCTTGAAAGCTTGATACATTGAGATTTCTCTCATTTTCAAGCATGTCCTGGGTGGCGAGTATGTACCATTAGGTGTATTGCCCAAGGACACTTACTGGAGAGGTTGCTCGCTGGGATCAAACCCATAACTCCACAGGCTTCCTCCATGCAGAGCAGTGATGTTACCTCTACTCCACTAGTGATACATGGAACATATTTATGGCATATTATTAGCATTCTATTACTAAGTGACAAAATAGCGATTTTTTTCACTGTTGCTATTAGTGGGGTCTCCTGTTTAAGTTTTGCGTATGGCCTCCCAAGGTCTATAGCCGCCTCTGGCTGGAGGACCAGGGAGTGACCCTGGATGAGGACTATGACTGCACTGTTTTGAGTGCCTCCCATGGGCTTGATTTTTCTTGCTGCTCTGCACTAGGGATGGGCCGAAGACCCCCGTGTTCGGTTCGAACTCGAACACCCGAACGGCCGAAATTCGAACTCGAACGTAATGCAAGTCAATGGGGGTCGAACTTCTGAAAATGAAACTGCCCTCCAAGAGGGCATATATGCAAGATATTGGCCATAAAAGGTGTATGGCGGTCCGGGTACTGCTCTGGGGGACAGGAAACAATGGGGGGGGGGAAACGGTTTTAAGCCTTTCACTGCTGAGTGCTGAGCCATTACACCGCTGTGCGCTGAGCTAATTTTTACAGCTTTTGCTCATGTTTAAACGTGATTTGAAGCCATGGGAAATGTTTGACCAACAAGGAATAGGAAATGTTTGACCAACAAGGAGTGGGAAATGTTTCTGAATCCCATAGGCTTCAATGTTAAAAATATTCCCGTTTTAATGCAATATCTAATAAACCCTTTATTATTATATTCTGCAGTAAAGAGTCTCTTTATTTTTAGATTTTTTTAGGCTCTTTTAAGCATTTTTTTGGAGAAAAAAAAATTCTCGAACTTTCCACGAACATCACGAAAGTTCAAAGTTGTGCCGGCGGGGTGGAGTAGAGGTAACATTCACAGCTCTGTATGGAGAGAGCCTGTGGAGTCATGAGTTTGATCCCAGCGAACAACCTCTCCAATAAGTGTCCTTGGGCAAGACACCTAACGGTACATACTCGGCACCCAGGACATACTGGAAAACAAGAGAAATCTCAATGTATCCTTCCTGGTAAAATCCTTTCTCACCCCCTGTCCCTTCTTTCTTCTTTTACCCTTCCCTTTTCTTTTAAATTGTATATAATCCCCCCTTTTTTCCTCTCCTCTGCTGCCTCACCCCCTGCCTCCCTCTCCAGATTTTGCATTTTGTGCCGGCAAGCTCGTTTACCCTTATTTGTATTGTTCTGTAAGGGCTTTTTGAGGACTTTTTCTTTTTTCTTTTTGGAGATGGCCACGAGCGACCTCTGTTCGTCTGTTTATATTTTGTTTTGCTGTCATTTATCTCTTGTTCGTACAAATATCTGTCCTTACTAATTACTGTTACTTGGTTGATGTACTGTCAAAATAAAAATTTTGAATTAAAATTTAAAAAAAGGAAATATTTAATAAAACCGCGAATATTTTTTTTACTTTGAAACCTATGGGGAAAAAAGCCTAGTTTCTTTAAAAAAAAGTTAGGAAACCTAAAATTTTACCCAAAAAGTGCCCAAAAAATCCTAAATAGTAGATAAACAAAATGGCTTATTGCTGCAAGTGAAAAAAATTAACGGTTTAATAAAGATTTAATAAAAAACGAGGATTTTTTTAACATTGAAACCTAGGGGATTATTTCAATACTGGCTAATATTTCTATTGTAATACCTGTTGTATTTTTTTGAGGCAATATAAGCCATGAACTGGTCCCTCTAACAAGGAAGCAATGTATGTTTGTCTTGTTCAAATCCACATGTGCGACAATAACTAGGCTGCACTCTCTGCTCCTGATGATGCTGGGAAACGTGTTGAGTCAATAGAGATGTTTATTTAGTTCTTTAAATTTTAGGGACCCTTTAATCCTTGCTCTGGAAACTGTGTGTTATTTCTGGCTTGATTACCCCTTTAGGATTCAAGGGGTGATTCCAATCCAACAGCACAGCAAAACACAGATGCCGCTCTCACACAGCTCATCTGCCAGCTTCTCCCAATGAGTGAAAGCACATGGTGAGGTACCCATGAGCAGGAGCATGCAGCTGATGGGAGGAAGCGGACTTGGCAGAGTGGGGAGAAACTGGAAGGGACGTCACAGACCACACCATGTGACCAGTCCACCCCCATTTGTCAGCGGAAGCTGGTGGAGCGTTCATCTTTCACTCGCACACAGCCAGCGTGCGAGTGAACACATTCAGAAGAGGCAGCACAGGCGTATGAGGGATGCAGGCAGCACGTGGTCCGCCGAGTCATGTGTCTGGGTGGCAGGTGATCTGGAACCTGGACACATGACTCGAAACCCTAACTCCACATGCACACCAAGCCGTCTCTAGTGACAGAATGTGATTGGCAGCATATTAACTTGGAGGCTTGGAGCAGGCATTCTAATGGACAGCCGAGGGGGTCCTCATAGCTTCCTATCAGAATCTTATTCAGGACCCCTCAGCTGACTATGACATTGTCTGCTCCATCCAGTCATGGTGCCTATCATCAAAGGCAGCACAGTGTGCAGGGGGCCCAACTGAGAAAATGAGGTAAGTGATTTGGGGAGCTGGTGCCCAGGATAAAGAGGGCTGAGGCAGGTTTGGGGAACTGGTGGCTAAACAGAGCAGGGGTTAGTGGAATGGTGAGTTATGGAGGTGTTATGAGGACCTGGTGTCTAAAGGGGATGAAGGAAAAGGAATCCTCAGACCACCATCTGCTGACCTATAAGAAGGACCCTATAAGTAGTTAAATAACACCCCGTGAATTATAATATTAATAGATAAAACTATTTCTTATATTTTAACCCTTAATTTAAGATAAATTGATAATCAGCAGTATATTAGGACTGGGGCTCATTTCTCAAGATGTTTAGAAATGTTTTTTTGAAATGTCTTTAGATACTGATCTTTTGAAATGTTCTTTTGAAATGTCTTTAGATACTGGTCTTTAGAAATGTTCTTTAGAAATGTCTGAAGAAATGAACTGATGGCTAGCATTTCTCAAGAGATAGCATGTCACAAGAAATCACATGCCTCGGGCCACGGGACTGTCCAGAAATGTGTCACCAGACCTGTATTGAAACTAGCCAATGAACGATGTTATGTTGAAATGTTAACTAATGAAATAAAGAGCCAGCGCCTTGACACAGGGTATAAATATGTGTCAAGAACCGTTGGAAGGCAGAGAGAGAGATGCCAGACAAAATTACATGCCTCGTGTGTTTTGATTTCTCTCTCTCCTGCGCAGAATGAGAGTTAACTCAAGGTGTGCCTAAGACAGGGTCTTAGGGGTTAAGGACGGACAATTGGAGACGATTATTCTCTTCAATCTGGAGGTACTGCTGAAATGAACAGTCACCCCTCGTCCTGGTGAGTATATTGTCTTGTCTGGACGAGGGCAATGACAGCGTTTATCTCGAACTAAAGTTAGTTGTCCATGTCCTATAGTGTATCAGGGATACAAATTAAAAGAAAACGTTGCCAGGGGCCGTTTATTTAAAGATGGAGTGGGTCAGGGACCACACTCAATAGAAGGGACATTATATGTCCAATTGATCACACCTTGCGTTAACCCTCATAAAATGTATAGAGTATAAGAATATTACAGTATAAGAATATTACAGTATAAGAATATTAGAGTGTTAAAGATTCACTGCTGAACGATCTGTAAGGTAAAACAGACGTCCATCAGTTGTGATAATAGAGTTATAAGTTAAAATAACGAACAATCCGCAAGGTGAGGCGGAAAAGTCGTTATGTATATGTATATATATATATGTATATATTGTTAAAGTATATATTATTAGAGTGATAAGTTAATTGGGTGGCAGGAAAATCTGTAAAGTATGCAGACTTTTGCCCCTTTGTATACTGATGGTACTGTGTATATATATATATATATATATAAGAGCTGACTGGTTGGACATTGTTTGCTGTGAGGTGTATGTTGTATTAAGCAGAGGTGTTTGTTGGCCATTTGTGTGTTAGTTGCTGACTGATGGGGTGGATGATGTTGGTCATGTATGCAGTTACTAACCGGAGATACATATATTGTGAAGCTAGTTTTTATATACTATTGGATTGTGGTTTATAAGTTTTTGTTTATGATATGAAGGAATTATATAACTACAAAATAAAAGTAAAAGATTAGAAGTTTGATTCTCGAGATTAGGGGAGGATTCACTAAATAAGTTTTTATTACTTATCCTTAAATTAGCTCATTTTTTGTTGATCCATGTAGCATAGAGATATATATATAGTAAGAATTTAAATTGTTTTTCTTTTCGAGCACTGTGAAGAGCCTCTCTTTTTTCTTTCTCTCTCTATTTTACCTGCCTGATTATTCAATTGTACAACTAGCCATGGGTATTTAAAGTAGCAAGGTTAAAGAATATCCCTTACTGAAAATAGGAGAGTTTTGTAAAGATTATGTAGCACGAGTAGGGGGCACAGATTGCTATTTAATTAACCCATGGATAGATAATCTGGTGGGATGGACAGAAGCAGTGGGAGTTGTGATCCTTTCCTCAGACTGCATAAAATAGAACAGAGTATACCACGGAATAAACAGGAAGTCCCAAGAGCGGACTGGGGCCCTCGCCCCCCCCTTCCTCTTACAAATACACAATGTATCCTTCACTTGCTGGTTTCCAAGACACCGAAATACTCGGTGCTGTTGCAGCAATCGAATGTACATCGTCAGCCCCTAGTAAACCACAAATAGAAGATACTAGGGACATAAAAATGATAGACGAGATAAGAGTAGAAGAAAAAGAGGAAGTAAAAGAGAAAATAGAGAAAAAATAAATAAATAAATAAATAAATAAGCAGAAGAATATATACTGCCTTTCGTTATTATGGCCACAAGCATATAACAAAGGATCGCCATTAATAAGCCCTTAAGATATGAGAATAACTCCAACAAAACCCATTTTCCATTTATGACCGTGGGGAATAAGTTACTTAAAAAGGCGATAGAAATAGAAGATATTAATAGAATTTTTAAACATTGTCAAAAAGAGAAAGAGAACGGACTACGTCCTATGATTGACCAGTTTCTACAGGATGGTATCCTGGAACCTGTAGTCTTCCCCTTCAGTACCCCAATTAACCCCGTGAACAAAGCTGACGGGACTGTCAGGTTCGTTCAAGACTTGCGCGCAGTTAATTCCCTAGTGATTTTAATTGCGCCAATTGTCCCAGATGTCACGTCACTTCTGTCATCAATACCAGCGACACATACACATTTTTCTGTAATTGACCTGAAGAATGCATTTTTTAGCATCCCTGTACATCTGGAAACGGCATTGCTGTTCGCATTCACATTTGAAGGCACCCAATTTACATGGAAAAGGTTATCTCAGGGGTACATTGATGCCCCAGTGGTCTACAGTATTGTACTGCAGGCCACTCTGAAATTATGGCACCCCAGCCATGGTTTTGTCCTGCTGCAATACGTGGATGATCTCCTCGTATGCAGTCCATCAGAGGAGGCCTGCCGGGAGGATGGTAAATCACTTCCTCGTTGGTTACAGGAATGTGGGTACAAGGTTTCCCTTAAGAAAAAAATGCAGTGGTGTCAAACGCAAGTTGAATATTTAGGGTTTGTTCTCAGACAGGGGGAACGGAGCATCAGTCAGAAGAGAGTCCAGTCTGTCACGGGCCTGGTCAACCCGAAAACTAAGAAGGACATGTTGTCATTCTTAGACATGATAAACTATTGCAGACAGTGGATCCCTGACTGCTCCTATTATGATAACATTCTGAGACAAGCCACCCTGTTGGGTCAATCCAATGTGATAACGTGGTCTAATGAAATGTTAAATGCTTTTAAGGTTCTCAGAAATGCAATGATGTTAATAAGCCCCGCGCTAGGCCTCCCTGATTATGTACTTTCATTTCATCTGTTTGCAAGGGACAATTGTACAACCAAGGCCGGGGTACTGACGCAAGAACATGGGGGGCCGGTTGAGCCCCATAGCATTTTTTTCAAAGATTTTGCCAGTAACGGTACAAGGGATGCCGGCCTGTTTGCGTGCCCTGGCAGCATGTGCAATGGTCGTTAGTATGGCAAGCCAATACACATTAGGGTACGATCCTCATCTACCCACAACCCATGATGTTTTATTTTTACTTAAGGGCATACATACACGGCACATGTCACAGCGCTTTAGTGGATATGAAGTCACACTGCTAAGCAACCCTGCACTGCACATAGCATACAGTTCAAGTGTCTCTGGTCCAGCACCAATCCTAAACGCTTTACTGGGTCTTAAGAATCCCTTAGATACCATCCCACTCGAACATGACTGTGCTCTCTCCATTGAGTCTGAAACTGCACCCCGCACTGATCTCTCATGTCAACACCTGTTCCGGACGCAGATGTCGTCTTTGTTGACGGCTCCTGTACCCGCCCCAATGACAACACTTATTATGCAGGCTATGCAGTAGGTTCAACTCCCTGACACTGTTCTAGAGTCAGGGCCTGTACCCTACCAGTCTGCCCAGGCAGCAGAACTGATTGCATTAACACGAGCATGCAGGCTCTATGCGGGTAGACCTGTCACGATATACACTGACTCCAATATGTTTATGGTGTGGTCCGTGACCATGGGACGATATGGGAAAAGAGGGGATTTGTGGCCGCAGATGGCAAGAAGATTTCCCATTCGACCCTGGTCACGGACCTCCTAGCAAGCATTCTTATGCCCTCTCATATAGCGGTGTTACATTGTAGAGCACACACCAGAGCCTCAGATCCTATTCCAAAAGGGAATCATCTGGCTGACCAAGCAGCTAAACGAGCAGCACAACAGGACATAGCTAAACTAGTAATGCCGGGTTTTGCGACCTCCCACAATGGATAGGGACCAATTATTTTGTACTTTACAAAAATATGCAACCACAGAAGAGCTAAAGAATTGGAAATTGGTACTCCCCATCATTCTGGCTGAAATCAGAATGGCGGTTAATAGGAACACAGGCTACTCCCCCTTCGAGATACTTATGGGCAGACCCTTTCCATTACCATGGTCTACAGGTAGGCTAACAGTGGAAACAGGGGACTTAGAGCAGATAAGGGATGAATATGTTAGGCAGCTGATCTCAACCCTCGAGACAACCAGAGACGAAGTTATATTTAAGTTCCCCTTTCTTTCAGACAAATCTACCCACCTATTTAATCCAGGAGACAAGGTGCTGGTAAGCGGCTACAGAAAGGAAAAAGACCAGAGGATTTCGCCTATGGACCAGAGACCACGGTAGTAGCCGTAACCCGCACAGCTATACTGACAGAGGACAGCCCAGTCTGGATTCAACAAGGGACCCTCTCGAGTCAAGCGGATTCAACAAGGGACCCTCTCGAGTCAAGCGGATTCAACAAAGGACTCAACAAGGGGTACTAACGGGGGCAGCTAATAGCCTTGGCCTCCATCAGGAAGAGGACCCGGACCAAGAGACACTCACGAGGGCAGAAAGCCCTGGCTTCCAACAAAGAGAAGATGACAACCAATGATCCTTTTCGAAGAGTATGGAGACGCATGTGGGGGAAGAAAAAGACTGAAATAATATGTTTACCCCCCCCCCTTCGGAACATATGTCACAACCCCTATTGTCCACACCCCCTACCAGAAAGAACCCCAACCCAAACCATCACTGTCTGGCCACTGTTGTTTTTTTATTGTCCACCATTACTGCAGTATGATACTGTACAAGGCAACTGTATATATATGTGTAACCGATGAGTACTGGGGACATAATTGTGATTATTGGGGCGCAGTGGGGTGGGACACGGGCAATATGGGATATGGTACCTCTTATGCCGAAGTTAACAGATGGGGATATAAACCAGATAGCGCCGCACGACGACGCAGTTCCGAGGGACAAAGCCTATTAAATCGTATGACCTTAATTGGGAGAGGTGGGTGGCGGTGCTCAATAAGAAGCGGAGCTCAGTCAGTACAATTGACGCTGACTATACAACACCCTTCCCAGGCCAACACGGGTGTCTATGTAATGGGAATATACGCAACTGCCACAACCAAATTCCCTCGATACAAGTTCAAACTCCAAGATATGGCCATTTATAAGAAGGAAGAGAACCCATTCCTACCCAGGAAATATGGAGAGGTAGTGAGACCTCATCCTCTCCTACCTAACACCAAATCAATAGCCAATCCCACCTATGAAGACAGTATAGTAATGGAAACAGGATTTTCAGATGTAAATGTTTGGCTAGAATGGGTAAAATTTAGTGCCCTAAACAATAACCGTACAAATTGTTATGTGTGTCAATATTGATGTTATAGGGGTACCAAGAGGGGTCCCTGATGAATTTAAAGCAAGGGATCAGGTAAAGGCAGGGTTTGAGTCATTCCTAGCACCTCTTGTTACTATAAGAATGTAGATTGATTAACTATTTATATTATAACCAGCAGAGATTTGTTAATTATACTCGCGAAGCTTTACAGGGCCTCGCTGACCAACTACAATCCACATCCATTATGACGTTCCAGAACCGGATGGCTCTGGACATGATATTGGCTGAAAAAGGTAGGTTAGGAAGATAAATAGGCACTGGGAGACTGCCATGTGTTACCAGTTCCGTGGCAGGTACAGCCCCCCCTAGTTCTATATTGATCCACATGGGTATTGAGGGTCTCGCTCCCCAACCCATACTAACTTTCAGTAGATAGATGAAACAAAGAAAGAATCAAATAGTATGATCATACTATGATTCTAAGAGGGGATTGAAGGAAAAGGAATCCTCAGACCACCATCTGCTGACCTATAAGAAGGACCCTATAAGTAGTTAAATAACACCCCGTGAATTATAATATTAATAGATAAAACTATTTCTTATATTTTAACCCTTAATTTAAGATAAATTGATAATCAGCAGTATATTAGGACTGGGGCTCATTTCTCAAGATGTTTAGAAATGTTTTTTTGAAATGTCTTTAGATACTGATCTTTTGAAATGTTCTTTAGAAATGTCTGAAGAAATGAACTGATGGCTAGCATTTCTCAAGAGATAGCATGTCACAAGAAATCACATGCCTCGGGCCACGGGACTGTCCAGAAATGTGTCACCAGACCTGTATTGAAACTAGCCAATGAACGATGTTATGTTGAAATGTTAACTAATGAAATAAAGAGCCAGCGCCTTGACACAGGGTATAAATATGTGTCAAGAACCGTTGGAAGGCAGAGAGAGAGATGCCAGACAAAATTACATGCCTCGTGTGTTTTGATTTCTCTCTCTCCTGCGCAGAATGAGAGTTAACTCAAGGTGTGCCTAAGACAGGGTCTTAGGGGTTAAGGACGGACAATTGGAGACGATTATTCTCTTCAGGGGACAACTTGGCTGAGGGACCTGGTAGTGAAGGGGGTTTAGGGGGTAACGGGGAATTTGAGGCTAAGGGGGCTGGGAGCTATGGGGCATAATGGTTAAGGGGGCCTGGAGATTATGAGGGACCTGGTAGTTAATGGGGGCTGGGGAGGTTATAGGGACCTGGGCTAATGCGACATTGGGGCTAGGGGGGCTGGGGATTTATTGGGGACCTGGTGGCTAATGGGTGCTAGAACAGGTTATGGGGGTTTGGGACATTATGGGGACCTGCTGACAAGATTCTTGCACCTGGGCCCTGAGGTTTCTAGTTACGCCTCTGGTGTCAGCATTGATGTAGCGGTGACAGGTGTAGAGGAGACAGACCATGAAAATAAATCCAGATCTAAATAGCATTCATACACTACAGTCAGGCTTGTGAAGATCCAATTTATCTCTCCCTCATTATTTTACCTATTCAGAAAATTATTCTATTAGAGATGCACCGATACCATGTTTTAAGACTTTTTCAGCTAACTCACTGATACCAGTACTTATATTTAATGTCATGTGATGCTTCCCTATAGATAATTCAGGGTTTTGCTGAAAGCCTGTAGAGTATATGGACACACCCTAACCACACACACAGATACCAGACCTCAGATACATATATATACCAGCTGGCATGTGGGTCCCTCTTTACTGGCACTCGAGCCGTAAATTCACCAGGGCTTTATTTCTACTGGTATGCACTGGTACTCAGTGCCGGCACCTACCGGCAGCCTATCGCAGAAGTTCTGCTGATCGGCGCCAGTCTGGCACCGATCGCAGACTTCTCCCTCAGGGGGCTCATCATGGATATCAGTCCACCTGAGGGACCAATCCCAACCCATCATATGTGAGAGTCTGCCACACCCCTGCCTGACAGGGAATTCCCTATAAAAGGAGATAGAGGGGTCATGGCGCCTGCCAGCCTGGTGCCGATCGCAGACTTCTCCCTCAGCCCCACCTGAGGTTAGCCCCACCTCTGGGACCAATCCCTGCCCACTGACATCATTGCACATGGGCGTGGTGATGTCAGATGCTGGATCCCCCCCATCCGGCAGGGAATTCCCTATGAAAGTGTCACGGAGCACGCTGGTATCCCCCGGTGCCCGGCAGCATCGTCCTCGCTGCTCGCTGGCCAGGTGCCAAGTGAAGAGGGGAACTGCGGCGGTCACGTGGGATGCCAGGGCGGAGTCTGGTGCACTGACGTGGCACTGCCGGGTTAAAAAACCACAGGCAATGCATATTCTCATTGCCCTGATGTGGTTTCGCATTCAACGCAATCCTGTGTGTTCATTATGAATACTCCACAAAAATAGAGACAGCTACGCTTGACAAAATCTAAACGAAGCATAAGGGAACACTAAACACGCAACCTGTGGACAATTAGAAAGAGAAGAACTGAATGAAGACTCAGAATACGTTATGTGAACATGTGGGGGGGGGAATAGAGAACTTCGATTGGCTGTGGTGGGCTTGTGATTTTAATAAAGGGAGGAGGAATAACACTAAGTTTTATGCCGATTGAAAAAGGTGATCTGCGCATCATCGAAACGCGTCTCGGATTTTAATAAATCGTGTTTCAATAAGAACACCTGCCTACCTGTCATCCTTGGGGTCTGGTTGTACCTACAAACAACCGCTTGCTGTTAAAGGAGAGCCCCTTTTAGGCTCATGACCATGTGAGTTGAACCATATACACGCTGTATATTATACATGGTCTCCTGATTTTGCACTATGTCCACTATTTCTCTTTAAGAACTACTACGAAGATTTGGTTCCTATTGAAGGCTGAGGACAGCCGATAAAAGTCCATCCATCTGCAATATAGAGCCAGGATGGCTCTTCGTTTGTGAGTTTGCTACGTCTCTTTTCTATAAAAATATTTTTTGTAAAGCAGTGAAGCACTAAAAAGATTTTGCATTGTTATGTTTTTTAAAAAATATGTGACTAATGTTGAAAACAATCGATGTAAATGAAACACACAGTCATTGGTGATTGAACATATTCCAACCTATATTTTCATGCACATGTTTTTTTTAAACGGGTTTTAAAAGTTGCGGTTTTTTTTTTTAACCCCTGTTTGGTGACTTGTCGGCTTTTTCCGGCAGCTGGTCGGCAGTCTGTTCGGTGGGTTGTTGGCATTTTTCAGATCGATTCGGCAGTCTGTTCGGCGGATGCATTCGGTGGTTTTTCGGATCGATGCATTTCTGAAACGAAATAGTTTCGTAATTTTCATATGGACGTGAAATGTGTAAAATCGCAATTCATTTTCATTCCATTCGTGATTTCGGTTCCATTTCGGTCATTTCGGACATCATATTTTTCAGTTCCATTGCTGATTCCGTAATTCCGTATCGTTTCCAATGATTCAATATTTCTGTCGATACGATAATTCTGTCGATACGGTAATTCTGCTGATTCTATAGTTTTTTATTAAATAAAGATCCTTATTTTCTTATGAATATGCATTGCACAACTTTATTTAATCATATTAAAATAGTATGAAAGGAACAAAAATTAACAAAATGATTTAAAAAACGCAAAACTGACCCAAATGGTGTGACTGGGTTTACCTCAGGGAGATCATGCCAAACTAATCTTATTGATTTTTTTTGATTGGGTAACAAAAATAATAGACACAGGTGGTGCAGTAGACATTGCTTATTTAGATTTCAGTAAGGCTTTTGATACTGTTCCGCATAGACGGCTTATCAATAAATTGCAATCTTTGAGCTTGGATTCCAATATTGTTGAATGGATTAGGCAGTGGCTGAGTGACAGGCAACAGAGGGTTGTGGTAAATGGAGTTTATTCGGCGCAAGGTCTTGTTACCAGTGGGGTACCTCAGGGGTCAGTACTTGGACCCATTCTCTTTAATATTTTTATTAGTGATATTGCAGAAGGTATTAATGGTAAAGTATGTCTTTTTTTGCTGATGACACAAAGATTTGCAATAGGGTTGACGTTCCTGGAGGGATCAGCCAAATGACAAATGATTTAGGTAAACTAAAAAATTGGTCGGAGCTGTGGCAATTGAGTTTTAATGTGGATAAGTGCAAGATAATGCACCTGGGACGTAAAAACCCAAGGGCTGAATATAGAATGTTTGATACAGTCCTAACCTCAACATCTGAGGAAAGGGATTTAGGGGTTATTATTGCAGAGGATCTAAGGGTAAGTAGTCAATGTAATAGAGCAGCAGGAAATGCTAGCAGAATGCTTGGTTGTGTAGGGAGAGGTATTAGCAGTAGGAAAAGGGAAGTGCTCATGCCACTGTACAGAGCACTGGTGAGACCTCACTTGGAGTACTATGTGCAGTACTGGAGACCGTATCTCCTTAAGGATATAGACATCTTAGAGAGAGTTTAGAGAAGGGCTACTAAAATGGTGTACGGGTTGAAGGAGAAAAGTTACCAGGAAAGGCTAAATGATCTTAACATGTACAGCTTGGAAAAAAGACGAGACAGAGGAGATATGATAGAAACATTTTAATACATAAAGGGAATCCACCAGGTAGAGGAAGGGAGTATATTTAAAAGGAAACAAAGTAGCAAAACAAGAGGACATAGTCTTAGATTAGAGGGGCAAAGGATTAAAAGTAACATCAGGAAGCAATATTTTACTGAGAGGGTGGTGGATACATGGAACAGCCTTCCAGTTGAAGTGGTAGAGGCCAAAACAGTAATTGAATTTAAGCAGGCATGGGATAGGCATAAGGCTATCCTAAACAAAAGATAAATCCAGGTAAAGTATCCATGTAATTGGGCAGACTAGATGGGCCGAAAGGTTCTTATCTGCCGACATTTTTCTATGTTTCTATGACTTTAAAAATAAAAACCAGAACAAAAGGTTTTAAAATGGAAAAAAAGTTGATCAAAATTATCTGAAACGAAAAAAAAAGAACCAGAACAAATAAAATGATTTAAAACAAAGACATTTTTTTTTAGCCCTTTTACTGCTGAGGCATTTCACGCCTGTGTGCTACGCTTATTTTACTGGTTTCGCTCATCATGTTTAAACGCGTTTTGAAGCCTTATTTTATTACATGACCCAGACATATTATATTTGTTCGTTCCGGCAGATTCATAATATATCATTATTATATGTATACGTTATGTCCTGTCTGTATATAATAACAAAAAATGCAATAAAATTTAAATTTTCATTAATTTACAATGTGTAAAGTGTTTTTTTTCATAATGTAACATGCGAGATTTTGCGGTTATATTTTATATGAGTTGCGCTTGTTAAAAAAATTTGTACTGGGGGACTTGTTAAATTTTTTGGGGGGAAAATTACACAATTTTTAACAAATGCACCCCATACAAAAATCCTTAGTGCAGCATCATTGTTCACATTATAATAGAAATGGGAACAATATTGCTGCATTAACAAAACCGGGGGGGGGGCAGCTTCCTGCGGTATAATTAATGCAGCATATGAATCCACACACTGCGGGGAAGCGCCTCCCTCCGGTATAATTCATGCAGCATATGAATCCACACACTGCGGGGAAACGCCTCTCTGCGGTATAATTAATGTATACGTCTCTGTTATATGTATATATGTGTCCTGTCTGTATATTATAACTTACAATGCAATAAAATTAGAATTTTCACTAATTTACAAGGAGTAAAGTGTTTTTTTTTATTTAATATAAATTTAATTTAATTTAATTTTTTATTTTTTTATATTTTTTCTCAACTTTTGACATGGTCATGTTTGGTATAGCTGTACTGGCCATGCTCTGGCCAATCCAACAATACCAAACATTAACCCCAAGCTGCCACGGATCGATAGATAGTGGGTTCATTGGAACCCCCTATCTCCACCATTGGTGGCAACTAGGGGGTTAACTCCAGAACTTTATCTGAGGTCCCGATGTGAAACATCGGGACTTTGGATAGATTTTGACTATTTTTTTTTCACTCTGGGATAGTCGAAATAAAAAAAAAACCTTTTTTTAAAAATTTATTTATTTATTTATTTTTTATTTTTTTTAATTAACTTTGAACATGGTCATGTTTGGTATAGTTGGAAAGGCCATACTCTGGCCGATCCAACAATACCAAACATTAACCCCTAGCTGCCACAGATCGGAAGATAGGGGGTTCATTGTAACCCCCTATCTCCACCATTGGTGGCAACTAGGGGGTTAACTCCAGAACTTACACTATCCGATGTCCCACCAATGTGAAACATTGGGACTTTGGATACATTTCGACTATTTTTTTTTTTCACTTTCGGATAGTCAAAATCTATCCAAAGTCCCGATGTTTCACATCGGAACTTTGGATAGAGTAAGTCCGTGCTGCCGTTAAACATACATACATTACGATTTTCTAACTATCAGGATGCTGGAAACCACTGTTGCTATCCAGCATCCTGATCCTGATCGTTAGAAAATCTGACTGCCTATATGTTTAACGGACGAAAGACTTACTCAATCGGATAGAGTAAATCTGCCGTTAAAAATATAAGCATTCTGATTTTCTAACGAGCAGCACCCTGGATAGCAACATGGTGGTGCTATCCAGGGTGCTGCTTGTTAGAAAATCAGAATGCTTATATTTTGAGACAGATCTCAGTACCCAGACAGGATCACATCTGCCAATGCCGCTTCCTTGCTGGACTCCTGTGGTCTCCTCATGTCTCTCGTGCCTTTCTTCCAGTCCTTAGCTACAGCTTATAGATGGGTACATGTAGAGAGAGCCTTGCTAGTGTCCTTCAGAAATAAGCCGAGGCTATAGATCTGGAGGTTTGCGCTGGACCAGCGAATAGAATGTAGCTGCTACCCAAACCATGAGTCATGACTGCATGTAGGGTCAGAAAAGAAGTGCTTAAATCAGGGACACATATATTTATACGGTCACACATGAGTCATCGACATAATCAAAACTTCCCCTAGAAACCACGGGGGGACCCAACGACACCGAAACAGACAATCGGACACTTTTACTTCTTGGAATGTAAAACCTAATTGCACTAGGTAGACAGTTAAACATTATGTAAAATTACTAAAGAGGCAGGATAAAGGTAATCAGAATGATAAACAAGATACAGAATGCAGATTTACAACCTATTCAAATAGAAACAGATAACACATTCCTGAGACAAGGGTAGGCTGAGAGGCTAATCATCTCAACAGATAACAGATAGACTACACAAACATTCTGCACAGGAAAGGTCACTGAACTAATATCAATTATGGGGCCTGCACCCCACAAATATGCCTCCATGCCCATGCCCCCAAGTCCAAAGTAACGTACGCCACATATCTCCCCCTCTTCCAGAATGGCAGGGCAAGTTTGGATCCCAAACGGATCGCTTACCACTGATGAAACCTCTCACTCTACAGAGTGCAGGACTCCAGCCACCAGGTGCATAATCATTTATTTCATGGGAGAGTCAACTCACCCCCAGACTCAGTGACGTTTCGGCCACAAGGCCTTAATCATACTAACACATATTAAACCTTCAATTCCTTATATATGTGCATCCCTCTAATCAAACCTCCTCAGGACAGGTGTATACAACTGCCCAATCAGTATATTGGCTATACATGTTACAGACTTATATAACACAAAATGCATAAAATACAAAAAAAAAAATTAACCCCATCCAAGACAGGCGTATGTCTTAACCCTATATCTATAACCTATCCATACACGTAATAAATATATACACCTACACAAGGAAATATATGTGTATAAAAATACACATATAAAAAATCTAGAAAGGGGTTCCATAGCTACAATGTAGATATATATCTCTTACACACAAGTGTAGTTCCTAAAATGATATACCAGGACACGGACACGGATCATGAAAGGCCCCCTAGTGGAGGAAGAATATACAGATGTTCAATCACTACAAAATTATTTTACCAAAAAAAGTTGTGAACAAACCTTCAAAAGCATAGATGGATACACTTCCCAGGGATATCCTGCTAATTTCGATATTCCTACAATACAGTTACAAATTCAGTAACAACAATGTAGATCAAACTCCCTATTTAAACCCTTAGGCCACAACGTGCCTAATCTATGTATCCATCGTTTTTCCTTTTGTTTCAATAACTTATTCCTATCCCCACCTCGGCGTAAGGCAGGGGCATGATCAATCACCTGAAATCTAAATTGTTTGTTGATTGCAGATTTATGTTTGGTGATTCGTTCCTTAATCTTCATTGTAGTTTCACCCACATAAAGCAAACCTCATGGACATTTCAACACATAACTCACATATGACGCATCACAAGTATAAAAATCTTGAATCAGGATTTTCTCCCCAGAATGTGGGTGTAATAGAAAGTCTCCTTTCATCACTGCATTGCAAGAAGAACAGCAAAGACAAAGGAACGTGCCTTTCTTTTGTGGACCCAAAAACCTCAGTTGTTTCTCTTTCAGGGGGCCTATATATCTGCCTTGACTAAGTGGTCTCTCACATTTTTATTCCTTCTATAGCAAAACGGGGAAACCTTAACCAAGGCAAAGTTGGAGAAGACCCATGGACGATTGGTGAGCTGTAAACTCCATTGTATAACATTGACTGAATATTTTAGAGTTTAAAAGGATACCTTGGGGTCTAAGAATTTGATTGAGGCCAACATTGTTTGCTGATGATGTACGGTAGCATATTGCCAGAAATTTGAATTGATATTGAACAAATGTTCATTTGATCTTATGTTATTGACAATAGAACAACTGCAGAAAGAATTAAAAATGCTGGAACCTGAAATCACTGTATTAGAAGCCCAGTTTAAAGATACAGTATCCATTGTATCCATTATTTATAACTGACCATGAGATAGGCATTGAAAGCCATGTATCAGTGTTTGCAGATGACACAAAACTAGGAAAACTAATACAATGTGAGCAGGATATTACTTCGCTGCAGAGGGATTTAGATAGATTGGGGGACCGGGCACTTAAATGACAGATGAAATTTAATCTAGATAAATGCAAAATTATGCACTTTGGAGTGAAGAACAGACAAGAAACTTATACCCTAAATGGTTCGGAGTTAGGGAAATCCAAGCAGGAGAAGGATTTGGGAATAATCATAGACTTCAAACTAAGTAACAATGTGCAATGTCAAACAGCAGCCGCCAAGGCCAGCAAAGTATTGGCATGCATTAAAAGGGGAGTTCACTCTCGGGATGAAAACATAATTTTGCCTCTGTATAAATCAATGGTCAGACTGCACCTTGAATATGCCGTGCAATTATGGGCACCTGTCTTAAGAAAGGATATTATAGTGCTAGAAAAAGTTCAGAGACGGGCGACTAAATTAATAAGGGTGAATAGAAGGTTTAAGTTATGAGAAAAGACTAACAAGCTTAAACCTGTTTAGTTTAGAGAAACGGCGCCTTAGAGGGGATCTAATAACCTTATATAAATATATACGGGGCCATTATAAACCATTGTCTGATAACCTATTCATTAACAGGACTATACACAGGACACGAGGTCACCATTTAGACTGGAAGAAAAATTCAGCCTAAAGCATAGGAAGGGTTATTTTACGTGAGAACAATACAGCTGTGGAATTCTCTGCCTGTTGAGGTGGTTGGGTCAAAGACTGTACAGACTTTTAAAAAGGGACCAGATG
The DNA here is from genome assembly GCA_009667805.1 of Leptobrachium leishanense. Taxonomy (NCBI): domain Eukaryota; kingdom Metazoa; phylum Chordata; class Amphibia; order Anura; family Megophryidae; genus Leptobrachium; species Leptobrachium leishanense. The sequence goes on along the minus strand of CM019066.1, from coordinate 224,994,538 downwards.
ACTTTCTGCAGACACAGAATATTAAGGGTTATAATTTTTAATAATTGGGTAAAAGCTTCTTGATCCAAGGAGAAATCTGACTGCCATTCTGGGGTCAAGAAGGATTATTTTCCCAGTATGTTGCATATTAGCAAGCATTTCAGACTGGGTTTTTTGCCTTCTTTTGGATCAACAGCAGTAGGTGATGTGTGAGAGGCTGAACCCAATGGACGCATGTCTTTTTTCAGCCTATGTAACTATATGTAACATAGAATCACTGGATTTGTTTCAATCAGAGCTGAACAAAAAAATGGACACAATGCGAATGGAGATTGAGGAGAGAAAGAGATTGAAATTTGCCCGAGATATAGAAGATTATTCGAAGGGTGGTGAATATAAATGGAACCAAAGGGAACCTATGTATAGACCAACCTTTAATAGACAACAAGGGGCCCGACAAACACCTCGGCCTAGAAGTAGAGAAGGGCGAGAAGGAAATATGAATATGCATACGAATGTGTCCACGGACACAGATTTGGAAACATCAGAAGACCAAATATTTTCAAATACTACTGCGACTCCTTTTTTACCTACAGGGGAACAGAAGGAGGAGGAGGAGGAGATGCAGACTGTCATATCCTCAGCCCCTGCTGTGCTGCCTGGGGGGTCTGGGCAAGGTCCTGTGCCAAGAGCTGGCCGACTGCCAGCACTGGGGAATGGCTGAGCGGCGTCTGAGGGGGCGGGGCCTAGCATGGTCACGAAGAGCCACCAGGTTTAAAACAGCGTCGAGGAGTTGCCTCGTCGCCCTGTCGAAGAGTGCTGTTCCCACATCGCTACTTATCCTGTGTATTGATTCATTGTTGCCAACCCGTTTCTGGATATGATCCCTGCTCCTGCTTTTTGACCCGGCTTGTTTTGACCTTTCTATTGCTGCTGGATTACGATCGCCTGTGTGGTGTTTTGGTGGTGTAACCCCATGTTTGCCGCTGGGCTGATGACACTTACTGGGGTGTTGTCCCTTCTCATTTGTGGGTATCGTCTGTGGCCCAATTAGGTTCCTATACCCAACCAAGGGCTCATGTTTCCTTGCCACACATTTCTGTAACAACTGCGAACAAAAGGTACTGTTTGTCTGCAGCGCATGTTCAGTGTGCACTCCTTGTTAAATATACTCGATACTGTACCCAGGGCCGGATTAAGGGTATCATGGGACTGGTGCTGAGGATTTCAGTGGGCCTTTTTATCGATACTGAGGCAACAATTGGTCTGCACTGCTTTCTCGATTAGAGTCAGTGGGTGCACTAGCATATGTCACACTATGTCAACGTCAGTGCGACTGGAAAACCTGACTGGTGACTCTGACGTGGTGTGCTATGATGCATAGGGTGACTTACATTGCAGCGGGTCACAAGCCTCCTGCCGGATTAGTTTGGGACTACTCATATACGTATGAGTCAATCACTGCCTAGTGTCAGACTAACAATACAAGACCAAATAGAACAATGCCCCCCCCTATGATTGAAATCTGAATAAATATTTACAATTTGTTTTAGTTATAGCATTGCGACGGAACATGATATAATAATGATATACACTATATTGCCAAAAGTATTCGCTCACCCATCCAAATAATCAAAATCAGGTGTTCCAATCACTTCCATGGCCACAGGTGTATAAAATCAAGCACCTACGCATGCAGACTGATTTTACAAACATTTGTGAAAGAATGGGTAGCTCTCAGGAGCTCAGTGAATTCCAGCGTGGAACTGTGATAGGATATTTTGGACAATTCCATGCTCCCAACTTTGTGGGAACAGTTTGGAGCTGGCCCCTTCCTCTTCCAACATGACTGTGCACCAGTGCACAAAGCAAGGTCCATAAAGACATGGATGACACAGTCTGGTGTGGATGAACTTGACTGGCCTGGACAGAGTCCTGACCTCAACCCGATAGAACACCTTTGGGATGAATTAGAGCAGAGACTGAGAGCCAGACCTTCTCGTCCAACATCAGTGTGTGACCTCACAAATGCGCTTCTGGAAGAATGGTCACAAATTCCCATAATCACACTCCTAAACCTTGTGGACAGCCTTCCCAGAAGAGTTGAAGCTGTTATAGCTGCAAAGGGTGGACCGACGTCATATTGAACCTTACCCTATGGATTAGGAATGGGATGTCACTTAAATTCATATGGGAGTCAAGGCAGGGAAGCGAATACTTTTGGCAATATAGTGTATCTTGAATCTGCTGAGTCCGCTGAAAAAAAAAGGATGCATTATATGTCTATAATAATACATGATTTCAAACCACACTTAAACATGACAGGCACAAAATGGTGAGTGGTACAGGCGGGAGTGACAGACTGGTGGCAGTGCCTGCTGGCTCCAGCTCCAGACATCCCAGCCTGCAAAAACTATTTTTTTATTTGTTTCGATGCGTTTCAATAGGCAGAACAAAAAAAACTGTGGGAAAAGGACCCCATCCAAGAGCTTACAATCTAAGAGCTGAAGAAAATGACGCCTGTCAGACAAAGTTGGGGTGGATTTAAAATAGGATTGATGGAGGACTAGAATTACATAGAGGGCCTTTGCGCAGAGCCTCCATTCTCCTGTGGACTGCAAATCCCATGATGCTCAGCTTGCTATGGTGACTGCCCTGCCCTCTGCATTTCGTATCAGAAGCCTGTCTTTTTTATTTTCAAATAATTCATTCTGTGCCTCCCTCAATGTCATGGCACCAGTCCTCCCTGCATGGGGCATATGGATCACTGCACAAACAGCCCCCCCTTCATACCTGCACCAATTAGGCAGCTTTAAAATGACTGTGATACTCAGCTCCTTCTAGACATTTACTGGTGTGGTTACAAACATGGTGAAGTCAAGAGAATGGTCCAGGAAGACAAGAGAAGAGGTGATTACTCTTCACAGGAAGGGCAATGGCTATAAGAAGATTGCAAAGATGTTAAACATACCAAGAGAGACCATAGGAAGCATCATTCGCAAATTCAAGGCAAAGGGCACTGTTGAAACGCTACCTGGTCGTGGCAGAAAGAAGATGCTGACTTCGACTGCTGTGCGCTACCTGAAGCGTAGAGTGGAGAAAAGTCCCCGTGTGACTGCTGAGGAACTGAGAAAAGATTTGTCAGATGTGGGTACTGAAGTTTCAGCTCAGACAATACGGCGCACACTGCATAATGAAGGCCTCCATGCCAGAACTCCCAGGCGCACCCCCTTGCTGTCTCCAAAGAATAAGAAGAGTCGACTGCAGTATGCCAAAAGTCATGTGGACAAACCACAGAAGTTTTGGGATAGTGTTATGTTGACTGATGAAACAAAATTAGAACTGTTTGGGCCCATGGATCAACGCTATGTTTGGAGGAGGAAGAACAAGGCCTATGAAGAAAAGAACACCTTGCCTACTGTGAAGCATGGCGGGGGGTCAATCATGCTTTGGGGCTGTTTTGCTTCTGCAGGTACAGGGAAGCTTCAGCGTGTGCAAGGTACCATGAATTCTCTTCAGTACCAGGAGATATTGGATGACAATGTGATGCAGTCCGTCACAAACCTGAGGCTTGGGAGACGTTGGACCTTTCAACAGGACAATGATCCCAAGCATACCTCCAAGTCCACTAGAGCATGGTTGCAGATTAAAGGCTGGAACATTTTGGAGTGGCCATCGCAGTCACCTGACTTAAATCCGATTGAGAACCTCTGGTGGGACTTAAAGAAAGCAGTTGCAGTGCGCAAGCCTAAGAATGTGACTGAACTGGAGGCTTTTGCCCATGACGAATGGGCGAAGATACCCGTAGATCGCTGCAAGACACTTGTGTCAAGCTATGCTTCACGTTTAAAAGCTGTTATAACTGTAAAAGGATGTTGTACTAAGTACTAAGATTGAATGTCACTTGGGGGTTGAATAAAACTGATAATGATGTGAGCACAGAAAAGACATTTGTGGTTATTTCATCATAAATGTTATGTTATATTTGTCTGACCTACACGTGCCTCTTTGATTTAATTGTAAGCAAGATGACTGAATGATCAAAATCAATGTCAAACTGGCCAAAACACTCAATTTCAGTGGGGGTTGAATAATTTTTAACACAACTGTAGATGATGTATTTTGGATTTGGACAGGAATCCGAACTGATTTGGAGATCTCTTTTGAGGAGGCTAATTTGGTAAATCCACACATTAAATTTACAATGACATGAGAAGATTGATTTTCTTGACCTCACTTTGAGAGTCACTGGGGGTCATCTTATTAGTGATTTATTTAAAAATCAAAAGATAGAAACAACTTGTTACACTACCGAAGTTTCCATCCTATGAACATATTAAAATCCTTACCCCAGAGTTAATTGACCCAAGTGGTCAGGAATATATCAGACCCTACCACCCGAAGAGATAGGTTACATGGAATGGTTAATAAATTTAAACAACGTAGTTATCCAACAAGACTTCTTAGAGAGGAACTCCAGAGTACGGAACGTCTAGATAGAACCACTATCATTTCTGAGAGGACATTGAAACAGTCCAATAAAATAACACGTATCCCATTCATTTCAAAATTTATTCAGGTTAGTGGATGCATAAGTAATGGGATTAGAAGACATTGGGGTATCCTTAGTAGAGCTTATGGGGATGTCCAGTTTTTTCAGAGTCCCCTATTTTTGCCTATAGAAAGAAAAAAAATTTGAGAGACCACGTAGTCAAGGGAGATATAGGCCCCCTGAAAGAGAAACAATGGAGGTTTTTGGGTCCACAAAAGAAAGACAAGTTCCCGTGTCTTTGCTGTTCTTCTTGCAATGCAGTGATTAAAGGAGACTTTCTATTACACCAACATTCTGGGGAGAAAATCCTGATTCAAGATTTTTATACTTGTGATTCGTCATATGTGATTTATGTGTTGAAATGTCCGTGCGCTTTGCTTTATATAGGTGAGACTACAATGAATATTAAGGCACGAATCACCAAACATAAATCTACAATCAGCACCAAAACAAACTGATTTACCGGTTCCTGAACATTTTATTGATTGTGTACACAGCATAGCACAACTTAGATTTCAGGTGATTGATCGTGCCCCTGCCTTATGCCGAGGTGGGGATAGGAATAAGTTATTGAAACAAAAGGAAAAACGATGGATACATAGATTAGGCACGTTGTGGCCTAAGGGTTTAAATAGGGAGTTTGATCTACATTGTTGTTACTGAATTTGTAACTGTATTGTAGGAGTATCGAAATTAGCAGGATATCCCTGGGAAGTGTATCCATCTATGCATTTGAAGGTTTGTATTGATTGAACATCTGTATATTCTTCCTCCACTAGGGTGCCTTTCATGATCCGTGTCCGTGTCCTGGTATTATATTATTTTAGGAATTAGTCTTGTGTGTAAGAGATATATATCTACATTGTAGCTATGGAACCCCTTTCTAGATTTTTTATATGTGTATTTTTACACACATATATTTCCTTGTGTAGGTGTATATATTTGTTACATGTCTGGATAGGTTATAGATATAGGGTTAAGACATACGCCTGTCTTGGATGGGGTTAATTTGTTTTTTGTATTTTATGCATTTTGTGTTATATAAGTCTGTAACATGTATAGCCAATATACTGATTGGGCAGTGGTATACACCTGTCCTGAGGAGTCTTGATTAGAGGGATGCACAAATATAAGGAAGTGAAGGTTTAATATATGTGTTAGTATGATTATGGCCTTGTGGCCGAAACGCCACAGATTTTGGGGTGTGTTCATTCTCCCATGAAATAAATGATTATGCACCTGACGGCTGGAGTCCTGCTTTCTTTCTGTTCAGTGATTTAGAGGGGTTAGGCGCCCCTCTTGGCAGAGACCCTGTGCCAGTGCAGAGAGCTCCCAATATGACAGAATTGCGACGCTTGTGGATGATGAAACCTCTCACTCTGTCCCTTTGCTGCGCCATTGGTAAAGTTCCAGGATACTGGCACACAGGCACCATCAGCGGGGTCTGACGGTCACTGCAGGGTACCCCTGGTCGCTGGTCCATTGTCTCAGGGTAAGAGGCACGTCACCCATCTTGTCCAGTGCACAACCATCGATGCACCCCCCCTCCTTATATTCCTTCAGGAGCCACACACAGGAGTTAACGTTTTTGAAGCACTGTCTGGGAACATCTTTCCAGTGCCAAGGCAAAATACGGGTGCTAGAGAGGCACTCACCGAGCCATCCCCAGCAGCTTCCTTAGGTTGTGCCTGCCTCTGGGGAGAAGTGCCAGCTGCACCATCTCCCAGTATTCCGTTTAGCTGCTGGAGAGACTGTGGGGTGGTTGTGTCTCCTCAGAAAATTGTTGGGGATCTGAGCCGGATCTGTGACTGCTGAGGAACTGAGAAAAGATTTGTCAGATGTGGGTACTGAAGTTTCAGCTCAGACAATACGGCGCACACTGCATAATGAAGGCCTCCATGCCAGAACTCCCAGGCGCACCCCCTTGCTGTCTCCAAAGAATAAGAAGAGTCGACTGCAGTATGCCAAAAGTCATGTGGACAAACCACAGAAGTTTTGGGATAGTGTTATGTTGACTGATGAAACAAAATTAGAACTGTTTGGGCCCATGGATCAACGCTATGTTTGGAGGAGGAAGAACAAGGCCTATAAGAAAAAGAACACCTTGCCTACTGTGAAGCATGGCGGGGGTCAATCATGCTTTGGGGCTGTTTTGCTTCTGCAGGTACAGGGAAGCTTCAGCGTGTGCAAGGTACCATGAATTCTCTTCAGTACCAGGAGATATTGGATGACAATGTGATGCAGTCCGTCACAAACCTGAGGCTTGGGAGACGTTGGACCTTTCAACAGGACAATGATCCCAAGCATACCTCCAAGTCCACTAGAGCATGGTTGCAGATTAAAAGCTGGAACATTTTGGAGTGGCCATCGCAGTCACCTGACTTAAATCCGATTGAGAACCTCTGGTGGACTTAAAGAAAGCAGTTGCAGTGCGCAAGCCTAAGAATGTGACTGAACTGGAGGTTTTTGCCCATGACGAATGGGCGAAGATACCCGTAGATCGCTGCAAGACACTTGTGTCAAGCTATGCTTCACGTTTTAAAAGCTGTTATAACTGTAAAAGGATGTTGTACTAAGTACTAAGATTGAATGTCACTTGGGGTTGAATAAAACTGATAATGATGTGAGCACAGAAAAGACATTTGTGGTTATTTCATCATAAATGTTATGTTATATTTGTCTGACCTACACGTGCCTCTTTGATTTAATTGTAAGCAAGATGACTGAATGATCAAAATCAATGTCAAACTGGCCAAAACACTCAATTTCAGTGGGGGTTGAATAATTTTGAACACAACTGTAGATGATGTATTTTGGATTTGGACAGGAATCCGAACTGATTTGGAGATCTCTTTTGAGGAGGCTAATTTGGTAAATCCACACATTAAATTTACAATGACATGAGAAGATTGATTTTCTTGACCTCACTTTGAGAGTCACTGGGGGTCATCTTATTAGTGATTTATTTACAAAATCAAAAGATAGAAACAACTTGTTACACTACCGAAGTTTCCATCCTATGAACATATTAAAATCCTTACCCCAGAGTTAATTGACCCAAGTGGTCAGGAATATATCAGACCCTACCACCCGAAGAGATAGGTTACATGGAATGGTTAATAAATTTAAACAACGTAGTTATCCAACAAGACTTCTTAGAGAGGAACTCCAGAGTACGGAACGTCTAGATAGAACCACTATCATTTCTGAGAGGACATTGAAACAGTCCAATAAAATAACACGTATCCCATTCATTTCAAAATTTATTCAGGTTAGTGGATGCATAAGTAATGGGATTAGAAGACATTGGGGTATCCTTAGTAGAGCTTATGGGGATGTCCAGTTTTTTCAGAGTCCCCTATTTTTGCCTATAGAAAGAAAAAAAATTGAGAGACCACGTAGTCAAGGGAGATATAGGCCCCCTGAAAGAGAAACAATGGAGGTTTTTGGGTCCACAAAAGAAAGACAAGTTCCCGTGTCTTTGCTGTTCTTCTTGCAATGCAGTGATTAAAGGAGACTTTCTATTACACCAACATTCTGGGGAGAAAATCCTGATTCAAGATTTTTATACTTGTGATTCGTCATATGTGATTTATGTGTTGAAATGTCCGTGCGCTTTGCTTTATATAGGTGAGACTACAATGAATATTAAGGCACGAATCACCAAACATAAATCTACAATCAGCACCAAAACAAACTGATTTACCGGTTCCTGAACATTTTATTGATTGTGTACACAGCATAGCACAACTTAGATTTCAGGTGATTGATCGTGCCCCTGCCTTATGCCGAGGTGGGGATAGGAATAAGTTATTGAAACAAAAGGAAAGACATACGCCTGTCTTGGATGGGGTTAATTTGTTTTTTGTATTTTATGCATTTTGTGTTATATAAGTCTGTAACATGTATAGCCAATATACTGATTGGGCAGTGGTATACACCTGTCCTGAGGAGTCTTGATTAGAGGGATGCACAAATATAAGGAAGTGAAGGTTTAATATATGTGTTAGTATGATTATGGCCTTGTGGCCGAAACGCCACTGATTTTGGGGTGTGTTCATTCTCCCATGAAATAAATGATTATGCACCTGACGGCTGGAGTCCTGCTTTCTTTCTGTTCAGTGATTTAGAGGGGTTAGGCGCCCCTCTTGGCAGAGACCCTGTGCCAGTGCAGAGAGCTCCCAATATGACAGAATTGCGACGCTTGTGGATGATGAAACCTCTCACTCTGTCCCTTTGCTGCGCCATTGGTAAAGTTCCAGGATACTGGCACACAGGCACCATCAGCGGGGTCTGACGGTCACTGCAGGGTACCCCTGGTCGCTGGTCCATTGTCTCAGGGTAAGAGGCACGTCACCCATCTTGTCCAGTGCACAACCATCGATGCACCCCCCTCCTTATATTCCTTCAGGAGCCACACACAGGAGTTAACGTTTTTGAAGCACTGTCTGGGAACATCTTTCCAGTGCCAAGGCAAAATACGGGTGCTAGAGAGGCACTCACCGAGCCATCCCCAGCAGCTTCCTTAGGTTGTGCCTGCCTCTGGGGAGAAGTGCCAGCTGCACCATCTCCCAGTATTCTGTTTAGCTGCTGGAGAGACTGTGGGGTGGTTGTGTCTCCTCAGAAAATTGTTGGGGATCTGAGCCGGCTGCCCAGCATACAGGGGGCACACATTTAGATTTCTCTGTCCCTTCTACAATCCCAGAGTAAGCATCCTCTACCATCTGGGTAAGGGGGTCAGCAACATACTGTTGATGGGTAAAGGGGCCATCCTCACGTTGGAGCCCAATCTGCTGCTTGGGAGTGAGGCCAACTACCTCCCTTTCCTGAGGTTCATTCTGCTCCGCTGCTGGCTCTTCACCTGGGGCTGCGTGGAGCTCCTCTGGTGGTGGGAGGCTGTTCTCATCTCTCCAGCAATCCGGGCCATCCAAATGAGGGCAGGGGCCAGCCACATCAGGACCTGATGCCAGCACCTCAGCTGGGGGTACAGTATACTTCTCGGGATTCCCCAACTCCAGCAAGCTGTACTCTTTTCTCGCAGGTTCTGGCGTTGCCATAACTTGGGGGCAGAGGTCTGTGATACTCTGCCCGGTGGCAGGTGTTTCCTCTGGGATGGTGGCAATCTGCTTTGTTCCCTCACTAACATGTGGCTGTCCTCCTTTCTCCCAAGACCATGTGCATCAGGTAGGGAACAGAGGTCAGCAGCGCCCTCTCCTGATGTCAACTCTTCTGCTGACTATACAACTATTTGAAGTACCCTAGGGTGTGTACTTTCTATAAATATATGATTTGATGGGGGTGAATTACTTTGGCCAGCTTCAAAAACGTCCCAAATAGGACATTGGTGCATGATGACCAAATGTGAAAATTCCAAGTTGGAAAACTGAAATGCGCACCCCCCAAGTAAGGCCTATTAGCCCCCAAATAACCCAACATACCTATACATGGGTGGTATCACTTTACTCAGAAGATGTTGCTGAACACATTTTCGGGTGTGTTTTGGCAGTAACCTTTAAAGTTCTCAGTACATGTAGTCTTGTACACTATGTCAAAAAATCACGCAAAAAAGTTTTTTCTCAAGCCTTGGCATAGATTTGTGGTAAGTGGAGGGTTATTCAGGTATTAGTGACAGATATCAGTGTTACAATGTCACTACTATCACTAATTTTGAAAATAAACCCTTTGGAAATGGCAAAGTGCTACTTGCGCTTATTGTCATGTTAGATGGGGGGGAAGCTAAGAATATGTAAACAGTGGGTACTGCTCAACTCAGGACAAAATTTAGAAACTATTAAGCAAAGTTTTTTTTTTTTACGGTTGTAGATGCATAAGAGATTATGGGGGTCAAAGTTAAAAAAAGTGGTGTTTTTTTCAATTTGTTTTGTCATATTTCACAACTTTATTACAGTAAATTAAATGAAATGATGAAAAAAATTGTATCTTTAGAAAATCCATTTAATGACGAGAAAAACAGTATATAATATGTGTGAGTACAGTAAATGAGTAAGAGGAAAATTTGACCTAAACACAAACAGCACAGAAACGTAAAAACAGCAGCAGGCACTTTCGGACGGACTTTCGTAAAATCCAGTCAATAAGGGGTTAAATTCCATAGCTAATGAATATATAATAGGGATACTAGGAGATAGAACGCCAAAACGTTACCTTGTCTTGGCTATCAGGAGTCTGTACTGACCCACTTTATGTTTTGGTTGCTTTTAGCATTGTGCTTTCCCTAATATTGCATATTTCATATGGTTCAGCTATTTGGTTTTTCTTGTGTATATTTTTGCTGAGACAGCCTGTGGGGCTGCCTAACTATATGTTGCATGTTGTGTGCTGTAACTATATGTAACATTTGGCATTGTGATACTTTTACATTTTTTACTGACATTATCAGGGTAATTCAAAGAGATCCGAATTGCTTGAGAAAGGTAACCGAACGCTGAAAATCAGCGTTCGGTTACCTTTCTTGGCCATTAGGCTATCTAGAGAGCAGGCAATTCGCCAGATCCTGGCGAATTGCCTGCACATACGGTGCCTGTTTGGTGCCTGTTCGAGGGCAGTTAAATCCCCATATAAAAGCACTGCTTCGTCTATTCAGAGAACACAAACCAGCAGTGAAAGGTTCCCGAAATGCCCTGTCATTCGGTGGTTTCATTCGGCAGGTTTTTAGGCTAGGGTCAGACTAACGCAGTGCGAATGCGCGTGCAGCCGCACTTTATCACAGCCGTAGTAGCAGCAAATGACAGCCAATGACGGGCAATATACGAAGTACAGGCGCACGAAAGTGCGGCCGCACAACGCAAGCGGCAAACAAACGCATTTTTTCGAGAACGTGATACCGCTAGTACTGACGTACAGAGTGCGCTGCGTCCGCTAGCAGCGTGTGTGCATGATTCGGAGACGTCAGACGCTGCTAATGTCCGGCCAACATAACGTCCAGACGCAAAAACTGTTTTATTGATGATCCGTACAAAATCACGGACGAAAATGCGCATCGTATGACCGCTATCGCATATTCCGTGAAAAATTACGTCCATTCGTTCGAACAAACTTTTTCATGAAAAATGCGTTAGTCTGACCCTAGCCTAATCAGGTGAATCCCATAGGCTTCAATGTTAAAAATATTCCCGTTTTAATTCAATATCTAATAAACCATCCATTATAATATTCTGCAGTAAAAAGTCTCTTTATTTATAGATTTTCTTAGGATATTTTAAGCATTTTTCGGGATATTTTTTTTTAAAGTCCGATTTTTTTTTATTTTTTTAAGTTTACTTATTTTTTCTGTAACAGCCCTTTTTATTATCATTCATTGGACCTCATATGTAAATTTCAGACATTTTAGCTCAGTAGTTTCTTTGCAAACAGCGTTTCACTTTTCAAACATTCAAGCAATCTGTTTTCCTAATTTATTCACTTCACTCGTCTGCGGTGTCGGCTTTTTCCGGTGACTTCGCTGTGTGTGATCGGCTCCTGCTCGGGTTTTTCCCGGTGTTTTCGGCGGGTTAATCCAGATGTTTTTGCGGGTTTTCGGCATGCATTCGCCGGGTTTTGCGGTTAGTTTTCAGCGGGTTTGAGGCAGCCTTTCCCTGCAATTCGGGGACCCTGTGGTGCTTGCTGAATACACCGCAGGGTCACCGAAATGAGATCGGCAAAACGAACCGAATTGAAGAGAACAAAAAGTCACCGAATGTGCGGTGACTTTTCGATTCTCTTTGAATTACCCTGTATGTATTGTTGTATTTAATAAATATATTTTTTATTATACTTTTGGAATATATTATTTTATGGTTGTGCCATCTTGATTTATTGTGGTTTGGTTACGCATTTATAGGACCTTGGGGAGTCCTTCTTGCAGATGAGCACCCTTTTTGTGACTATTTTAGGAAAACAGTGTGCAGGATATCTATTTTGTTTCAAGGGAAATATACTGACACATCACACTTGAGTGATCACAAGTGAGCGACTGACCAGATGATGCAATGAGACACCAGGAAGTGTCAGACTCTGCTGCCTAATTAACCCCTTAAGGATCAATGACATAACTATTCAGTCATAAATGCATTGACTTTAAAGACCCTTGGTCCTTAAAGGGTTAAAGAGCCACCACTGCCTGGGTCCCCCCTCCAGTGGTGGAATGCCAGGGCCCAGTCGCAAGTGCGACCGCTGCAACCCTGGTAGTTGTTCCACTGTATCAAGTCATACATATAAATCCCTCAGCAGGGGATACTCAAACAGCTTACAGACACATTAGATCAAAATATACATTTCCATCTTGACTGGGGTGTTATGTCCTGAATTTGGTCCAAAGTGCTATTTATGGGGCATTTCTCCAGCAACACGGTTTAAATTCTGAATGCAATTTTTGTGTGACCATTGTTCTGTGAAAGCGTTCTTCATGAAGGCTGCTTCCTTGTGCAGCATAAATGTAACTATATCCATCAGAAAGATCTTTTCTCCATTGTGCCAATGCACATGTCGTTAATTGTAGTTGCTGGAAGGAGTAGAGGTAACATCACTGCTCTATAACCGTGGAGACACAGGTTCAAATCCCGGCCAGAGTACCTTACCGGTAAGTGTCCTTGGGCAAGACACCTAATGGTACATACTTGCCTACCACACAATATCAGCTGTGGAGTCCAGTGGTAACATATCTGCCCTTTGACCATGGAGAAGCAAGTCAAATCCCGTTCAGCACATCGCTCCAATACAACTATAGAGAAGTCTCAACTTTACGAGAAACTGGTTTCAACTCGCTCAGAAGATGCCACCAGCAAGTGTCTTTGGGCAATACACCTAACGATATGAATTTGCCTACCTTAAAATACTTGTGACACAATATACATCTCATAGAATGGGAACAGGGTCCCTCTGGATCAGGTCATCATCCATGTGTGGTATTCCAATGTATCGACACCTTGTAAACTGATCTTGTAAAGCACTGAAGAATTTGTGCCGCTATATAAAAAAAGGATAATAATAATAATTAAGCCTGATGGGCCATGTTGTCCTGGACACATATCCCCATTTCACACACAAACATGCCTAATCCATGTCCTGCAGTTAGGGAATCAATAGGACATGCCATGTGTGATTCCTTTTATGCAGCATATGAATTGTACATGGGTGCTAGGTTGGATCTGACAGACATTGCCCTACAGATTGACCAATATGTGTTAAGGAACGCACGGCGTATCTGACTAGCTGAGATGTGATATGCAGAAAAAACAGTTTTGCACCTATTCCCTGCAAGGGCAGCCACATAAACCTGAAGAATCCAGCTGTCATGTCGCTCCCCATATGCCCCCTAATGGTCAGAGAAAGACCCATCCCTGCCAAGGAAAAAAGACCAAAGGTGGTACTGTACCCTGAGCATTGTGATCCCAGCATGTGCACAGTTAAATCACAGCATCATGGGGTACACTTACTTGAATAAAGGGCTACGTCCCAGGTTGAGCATTAGCTTGAACATTTTGGCCGACTGTCATGGAACTGCAGACGAGAGCGGTTTCCATCACAATGACCAAGAATGACCCACATGCTCTGCTGATCCTGTTTTACCAGTCTACCTGTAGCGCCCCTTAGTGGTCTCAAAGATTCTCCCTTTAAAACATATAAATGATCAACTATAGCAAAAAATAGCAAAGTATATATATATATATATATATATATATATATATATATATATAGACGCTGCATACACAAAGTATCAGTGGCACTCTCACGGTCTTCATATGAATCTTTATTTGTAAATCGACGTTTCAGTCCACTATCCGTGGACTTTCATCAGGATATAAAAAGTTGCAAACATAAAACACTTATATAACATAAAACATACTCACCCAGTTTCAGTGCCAAACCCTCCCTGTGCCGAGCGGACGCCGTCTCCTAGGAGTGACGTCAGAGCACTGGCTCAAACCCTGTGACCCATCCATCACCATAGCAACATGATGCTATACTGGATCCCCAACTCTATGAGAATGGGAGGAAACAACAATGGCCATAGTTAATACAATAACCCCAGTAGCCATCGTCGATATTCACAAAAATAGACCCATTCCTCTCCTCTAGGGGAACATTAAAAAAAGGATGATACTGAATAGAAGATAAAAATACAAACAAACAATATACGAAAACCATGCTGGTGAATCAATAGTATACATACTACACATCCAGAGTGTCATTAAAGGGTGCTCCCTATTAGGGATGAGCCGAACACCCCCCGAGTTCGGTTCGGGCCCGAACCCGAACTTCCCATATGTTCGGGTCCGAACTCGAACTCAATGAAAGTCAATGGGGCTGAAAATTCGGTTTTTAGAGTGCCCTCCAAGAGGGCATATATGCTAGATATTTGCCATAAAAGGTGTATGGGTGTCCGGGTAGTGCCCTGGGGGACAGGAAACAAGGTCAAAAGTTTAAAAAAAAAACGTTTTTAAAGGGACAGTGAGTTTTCCATGAAATAAGGGTTAAAAATAAAAAACAAAAATTCCTTCAAATATCGTGCCTAGGAGGTCCCCATAACCTGCCCGTGAAGTGGCGGATTTCTAGGATGTATAGAAGAAACACTTAAAACAAAAAAAATGACGTTTCAAATGACGGTAAATGCTTTTCCTTTAATCTATCCATAAACAACTGCTTGGGGCGCCAGTCTGTATGAAAAGAGGAGACATTTTCGTACACGCAGAAAAAGTTTATTGATTTTTTGGGCTAAATTATTGTGAAACTTATGCAGGCTTTGGATGAAAGTAACAATAGGTTCTTCAAAATTGGTCCTTTAGCATCCCCAATAGTGCCGTCACACCGTAACCCCTCTGAGGATTTGAATCTGATACAGGCGTCAGTGGCAGTGCACCCAAATATTGTGCTTTTGGTGCCAGGCCTGCAAGTACTATCATACAGTAACCCCTCTGTGGTATTGTGGAAGAATGCTGGGGTGAACCTTGCGGTCCTATATTAAAAAGATATGCATCTGGTTAAGGCGTCAGTGCACCCAGATATTCTGCCTTTGGTGCAAGACTGCCAGGCCAGCAAGTATCATCATACAGTGACCCCTCTGTAGTATTGTGGAAGAATGCAGGGGTGGACCATGTGGTCCTATATTGAAAAGATATGATTCTGGTCAAGGCGTCAGTGCACCCAGATATTGTGCCTTTGGTGCCAGGCCAGCAAGTGTCATCATACAGTAACCCCTCTGTGGTATTGTGGAAGAATACAGGGGTGGACCATGTGCTCCTATATTGAAAAGATATGATTCTGGTCAAGGCGTCAGTGCACCCAGATATTGTGCCTTTGGTGCCAGGCCAGCAAGTATCATCATACAGTAACCCCTCTGTAGTATTGTGGAAGAATGCAGGGGTGGACCATGTGGTCGTATCTTGAAAAGATATGATTCTGGTCAAGGCGTCAGTGCACCCAGATATTGCGCCTTTGGTGCCAGGCCAGCAAGTATCATCATACAGTAACCCCTCTGTGGTATTGTGGAAGAGTGCAGGGTTGGACCTTGCGGTTCAAAAAATTTAATTGATATAAATCTGGCACAGACGTCAGTGCAGCCAAATATTGTGCCTTTCATGGCAGCAAGTGCCTTCACACCGTAACCCTTTTGTGGTATTGTGGAAGAGTTCAGTGTTGGAGGTTTTGTGAATGCAGAAGAGGACATCCCCGATCTATTCCATTACTTCAGCATCAGGGGATTGATAGCTGCTGATCCAGGACTGATTCATTTTTATAAATGTCTGCCGGTCTACAGAGTCGGTTGACAGACGCACTCTTTTGTCTGTGACAAAACCTCCAGCGGCACTGAACGTCCTTTCGGAAAGCACGCTAGATGAAGGGCAACCTAGTAGCTGCATAGCATATTGGCTAAGTTCTGGCCAGTGATCCAATCTCAACATCCAGTAAGCCAGTGGATCATCTGCTGGAAAGGTATCCAGGTCTGCCCTTGCCCCTAGGTAGTCCTGCACCATACGGTGAAGACGCTGGTAATGGGTGCCTACATTTGACGTCCCTGGGCATCGAGGACTAAAGAAATTTAAAAATGCATCAGTCAAGAGGCCCTGGCCTTCACCACTATTCCTCTGATCATCCGCAGCCTCAGAAGCACATGTGTCAGCACTTGGTAATCTACCAGTGCCTGGAAAGGTGTTACACAAGTGTCGCTTTAGAGCGTCCTCAAGTTTTTTCATCCTGTGCTCCCTCTGTGCGGGCAGGATGAGCTTTGCAACTTTACCCTTGTATCGTGGATCAAGAAGGGTTGCCAACCAGTAATGATCCCTCTCCTTGATAGCACGAATACTGAGGTCCTTTAGCAGGCTTTGCATCATTAGGGAGCCCATGCAGCGTAGGTTGGAGGTGGCATTAGCTTCCGAGTCTTCCTGGTCAATGAGGATGACCGTATCGTGCACTTCCTCCTCCCAGCCACGCACTAGCCCTTGTGTTTCTGGGCACATTAAACCATCCCTTGAGGAATCCCCACCTTCAATGCCCCCACTACTTAAATATTCTGCCTCCTCCTCATCCTCCTCCTGTCTGATCTGAGTAGGACCCGCTGGGATGCTGTCTGCGGAAAGACTGGGGCCTTGAGAGCTAGGGAAGGCCTCCTCTTCCTCCCGCTGCTCTGCCTCTAGAGCCACATCTATAATTCCCCACAGAGTGTGCTCCAGCAGGAACACTAAAGGAATTGCGTCACTGATGCATGCACTGTCCCTGCTCACCATCCTCGTTGCCTCCTCAAATGGTGACAGTACAGTGCATGCATCCTTGATCATCAGCCACTGCGGGGGGGGGGAACAAGTTGACCTGAACCTGTCCTTGTGCCATACTCACACAGGTACTCGTTGATGGCCCTCTGCTGCTTGTGCAGACGCTGCAGCATTGCTAATGTCGAGTTCCACCTGGTGGGCATGTCACAGATTAGATGGTTTGTGGGAAGGTGGAATTCTCTTTGAATTTCTGCCAGGCGAACGCTTGCTGGGAATGACCGTCTGAAGTGGCTGCAGACTTTTCTGGCCTGGATGAGAAGCTCTGGCAGCCCTGGGTACTTGGTTAGGAAACGCTGTACCACTAGATTTAGGACGTGTGCTAGACATGGTACATGCGTCAATTTGCGTAGGGCGGAGAGAAGGTTGCTGCCATTATCACAGACGATCATTCCCAGCTGAAGCTGGCATGGTGTTAACCATCTCTGCACCTGCCCCTGCAGAGCTGACAGAATTTTTGGCCCGGTGTGGCTCCTGTCCCCTAAACAAACCAGCTCAAGCACAGTATGGCATCTTTTTGCTTGAGCCATTGCGTAGACCCTGTCAGGCGTCGGTTTAACTGCCACTTCGCCAGAGACAGAGAAGGAGGAGGATGAGGAGGAAGAGGGAGAGGTGGTGGTGGTGGAGCAGACAGACCTCATACAAGCAGCTTTCTGGAGGCGTGGTGGATGAACAAGCTCCAGCACAGAGCCCCGTCTTGGATCCCTCCCAGCTGCAATCAGAGTTACCCAGTGTGCCGTGAAGGAAATGTAACGACCCTGTCCATGCTTGCTGGACCACGTGTCTAAAGTCACATGCACCTTGCTGCTGACTGCCTTTCCCAATGACTGGATAACATTGTCTTCCACGTGCTGGTATAGTGCTGGAATGACCTTGCGTGAAAAGTAATGTCGTTTTTGGAACCTGCCACTGTGGTACAGCACATTCAGCAAATTCACGGAAAGGAGCAGAGTCCACCAGCTGGAAAGGCAGCAGCTGCAATGCGAGTAATTTTGCTAAGCTGACATTTAGACGCTGTGCTTGGGGATGGCTGGGACTATATTTTTTCTTACGCTGCTGCGGCGCCAGCAAGGTAATCTGACTGTGTAAATCTTCAGCTGATGGGGATACTGCCACATTGTGAAGGAGCTGGTACATCCATTACTGTAGCATCATCCCTGTCAGTGGAGGTTGTAGGCTATGACATGGCAGGACATACAGTGGGGGTAAAGACAGATGAGGAGGAGGAGGAGGACCTACGCAAAGTTTTGCGCCAAAAGGGATGTGTGGCAGGTGGTCATATGTCACTTCAAGCACGTGGTACTCAAGCGTCCGGTGTCTTTCCCACACTTCAGCCTCATCTGACATAGATTACAAATAGCAACGGTGCGGTCTGCTGCACATTTCTTAAAGAACTCCCAGACAGCAGAGTTCCTGCGTGTGTGCTTTGAGACAACAGCGCTCTGCACCTGAGCAGCTCTGACATCTGATGCCTTGGACTGGCTACGGTTGGTCATAGAGGATGTTGTGCCTCGTGTTTGCTGTGCCTCCTCCTTCTCCTCCTCCCCCTCCTCCTCCTCACTTGATTCCTCTGTTCGATCAGGGACCCAGGTGGAGTCAGTGACCTCATCATCATTGTCATCATAATCACCCCCTATCTCCTCGTCACTGGAGCCAACTTGGCAGCATGCTGCAGCTGCTGGGGCAACATGAGCGCCAGTTATTTGTGTGTCATCACTGGCATCCCCTTCCTCTAGGTTGATTATATTCCCTTCCTCAACCTCAGAGATTGAATCAGAGCACTGTACTTGCTGCGCATCCTCAAGCAGCATGTCACTGTCATTGTAGTCAAACAATTCAGCTGACTCCTCCGTGTGTGATAGCGAGGCTATGGCAGGAGTAGCTGTGGACATGGAGGCTGCATTAGATGCTTTGGCAGCTGAGGTGGACTGTAAAGCACTAGAAGCCTGGCTGGCAGAGGACTCGGAGGATGAGGATGGCCTGGTTAGCCAATCCACCAAGTCCTCTGTATGTTGCTGCTGCTTAAGAAGATGGCCAGCACCAGTTAGAAAGGACAAGCGTGCCCCTGCAGAGGATGCTCCATGTCCACCACGACCAGAGGCACAGCTTCCCGACACAGGGGCTGCTTGCCTTCTTATCTGTGTCTGGGAGCGTCTGCCTGTCCTTTTTGTTCTTTCTGACATTGTGAGTGATATATAGATTAATATATACAGAACTCTGATTCAACTCTGGTAAAAAGATTTAAATAACTCTGGTATAACTCAGTGAGACACACTGATAGCTGGCAGCCAGTGACAAGACACAGATCACCTCAATTCACAAATGTTTTAAAGAAATTAGTGAGCCCCAAAATACTGCGTGGTACTGGTTGTGTGACAAGACACAGATCACCTCAATTCACAAATGTTTTAAAGAAATTAGTGAGCCCCAAAATACTGAGGTGGTACTGGTTGTGTGACAAGACACAGATCACCTCAATTCACAAATGTTTTAAAGAAATTAGTGACACCCAAAATACTGCGCGGTACTGGTTGTGTGACAAGACACAGATCACCTCAATTCACAAATGTTTTAAAGAAATTAGTGAACCCCAAAATACTGCGTGGTACTGGTTGTGTGACAAGACACAGATCACCTCAATTCACAAATGTTTTAAAGAGATTAGTGAGCCCAAAAATACTGCATGGTACTGGTTGTGTGACAAGACACAGATCACCTCAATTCACAAATGTTTTAAAGAAATTAGTGAGCCCCAAAATACTGCGTGGTAGTGGTTGTGTGACAAGACACAGATCACCTCAATTCACAAATGTTTTAAAGAAATTAGTGAGCCCCAAAATACTGCATGGTACTGGTTGTGTGACAAGACACAGATCACCTCAATTCACAAATGTTTTAAAGAAATTAGTGAGCCCCAAAATACTGCGTGGTACTGGCTGTGTGACAAGACACAGATCACCTCAATTCACAAATGTTTTAAAGAAATTAGTGAGCCCCAAAAAGACTTGCTGGCATAGTGACAAGACACAGAAGATCACCTCAATTCACAAATGTTTTAAAGAAAGTTGTAAACCCCAAAAAAACTTGCTGGCACAGTGACAAGACACACATCACCTAAATTCCCTGATATTTGGTAGAAATTAGATCCCCCCAGACCCCCCCAGTAGCGTGGCAGACCCGCAGTAACAACACACAACTATCTCCTCTGAAATCTCCTCTGAAATGCATGCAGAATCGGCGCGTGGAAACGTTATATAGTGTGCTGCGGGACTTAGCTCTGTGAGCCCATGATTGGGCAAAATTTGCCCAATCAGGACTCTGAGCCGTGATTGGCATACTGTTGAACCTGTCTTGCACCAGACCTGTGGTCAGGTGCAAGGCTGTAGCCAATTACGAGCTTCAGGCCAGTGGGAAAATGCATTGTGGTCCATTGTGGTCGAACATGCAGCGAACACCCGGAAATGTTCGGTGTTCGCGATCTAATCGAACAGGCTAAGTTCGGGCCGAACTCCGAACCGTCCGAACCGAACAGCTCATCCCTACTCCCTATCTCAATAAATGAAAAATCTCAAGGTGCTCAAGCGCCCACCTTAAATGACCTAGGGACACCCTACCTATTTAAAGTTTAAAGTTTAACTAAAGTCGTTGGCATAAGCAAAAAGAACCCAAACAAAACAAAAGGGGCAATGAGATGTTAAAAAATAATGATAAATAAGTAGTCTCCCAAGGAAAGCCAAATAGCTGACCTGGCCAAGGACCCCAACTATCAAAGCCCCCAAGAGTATATATCCCAAGGAAATGGTATCAAAAAAGGAAAAAGGGGCTAAGAAAAAGGAAAAAGAGAAAACAATACCAATCATCCTGAAACCAATCACATAAACGCTTTGTAGGATAACCTCTCTATGAGACCTAAGGGAAAAATAGTATTCAGTTCCCCAATCCAATAGGTCTCCCTTTTGAGCAACATATTGCTCCAGTCACCCCCTCTCCTTGGACGCGGTATATGATCAATCGCAATGAATTTCATCATCGGTACTTGATGTCCTTTCTCTAGAAAGTGGCGAGCCACTGGTTTGTCGCTCGATCCATCACGATATGCCAAGCGTATCGACGACCTATGACCTCTGATCCTTTCTCTTAAGGAAGTATCCGTCTTTCCCACATAACAGAGTCCACAGGGACACAAAATCTTATATATCACATGATCTGTAATACACATGATACGATATTTTATTGGATATTTACGTCCAGTATGCGGATGACAAAAAGAAGTCCCTGAAATCATATGGCTGCACGTGACGCAGCCTAAGCAGCGAAAGCAACCAGGGTGTTGAATTGTATTAATATTGGAATACGAGCGTACTGGATCCGTATTCACCAAAATATCCCGTAGGTTACGCGATCTCCGATGGCTGAAAAGCGGTGGATTCTGAAAATTCTTTGGTAGAGTGCGATCATTTGCTAAAATAGGCCAGTTCTTCCTTAAGATACGGTTAATATCATAAGATCTAGGTGTATAAGCTGTCGAAAAAATAAACGTCGGTTGCACAATCCTTTTGTTCTCCTGTTCACATTGACACCGTTTCAAAGCTTCTTCCAACACATGAGTAGGATAACCTCTAGTACTGAATCGAGACCACATAGCATCAATTTGGGCCTGTGCCTTTTCATCATCGGAATTGTTGCGAAATACCCTAAGGAACTGGGTATAAGGTAGAGAACGCTTCAGATGGGTGGGATGCGAACTTGACATATGTAATAAAGTGTTACGATCTGTTGGTTTCTGAAAAAGAGTATATTCCAAAGCCTCCCCACTCTGAAAAATGCGCAGATCCAAAAAATCCACCGATTCCATACTGATTTCTGTTGTGATTTTAATTGGGGACTCAAGTCCATTGATCTGTTCCACAAATTCACCTGTCCCTTGTGCTGTATCCGAAAAAATTATGAACACATCATCAATAAATATCTTGTAGTATATGATCTTATGAGCATACCTAGAGATGACTTCCTGTTGTTCAAAAGAATACATAAATGCATTTGCATACATAGGTGCTATGGCCGCACCCATGGAAGTCCCCATTATTTGTTAGAACCATTGGGATTCAAATCTAAAGTAGTTATAATTCAACACTATCTCTAGTAGCTCCAGAACAAACTCAATAGGCGGTCCCCGATAAACCTCAGAGTGGGCCAAAAGTTGATGCATGGCCTCAATTCCTGCATCAGTAGGAATTACTGTGTACAAACTCTTCACGTCACACATCATGAGTACAATTGGACCAACAGGTAAGGATATACTTTTCAATTCTTCAATTAGATGAGGAGTATCCTTTAGAAGAGTATCGTCCCATCACAATTTCTTTGAAAAGATAGTCAAGCCATTTAGAGAGGGGCTCCAGCAATCCACCACACGCAGACACAATTGGCCGCCCTGGGGGGTGCAATACATCCTTACGGATTTTCGGTAAGGTGTATAGGACCGGTGTCCTCGGGTACTTGGGTAATAGATAATCAAACAGATCCTGTGTTATGTAACCCATTATCAATCCCCTCATAAGGACCACTTCGATTTTATTCTTAAATACACATGTCGGATCTGTATCCAATATTTTATATGTATGTTCATCCTGTAATTGACTTAGAATCTCAGCTCAATATTTCTTGTAGTTCATAACTACCACCGCCCCACGTTTGTCAGCAGGTCTTATTACAATCCTGCTATCTTTAGCCAGAGTTGTAATCGCTAGTCGTTCTTGTTTATTCAAATTCATGTGGACATGTTTCTTACGTTTCAAGGTGGTAGTGATATCATCCTGGGTTTTACGTAGGAAGGTCTTAATCGAAGCATGAGTATTAGGTGGATCAAAGAGACTCTTAGTCTTAAATTGATTGATGGTGCCGGGTTTGACAGAATCACCAAAAAATTCCTTCAACCGTAAATTACGGCCAAATGGATGTGTAGTGTGTATTCTATTGATTCACCAGCATGGTTTTCGTATATTGTTTGTTTTTATTTTTATCTTCTATTCAGTATCATCTATTCAGTATTCTATTCAGTATCAGAATTTTAATTAAAAAAATAACAAGAAAAATGGTTGTCCCGCGCTTACCCCGTGGCTCTATGCGAAACAAAAACATTAAAGGTGAAGTGGTGGGTGGGCTTAAAACTTTAATTGCCATTCAAGTAAACCAAAACCTCTGTGTTTTGTTTCACATGGAGCCACAGAGATGAGCACAAATGACAACCTTTTTTCTTGACATGTGATATGCATTTATACAGTTAATAGCCCAGGAGATATGTGCTTGTGCACCTTACCTGTGAAATATTGCTGGACAATGTGCTGCCTGACATCTGTGCCCTCATCCTCTGTCATTATGGGACACTAGTGGGACCTCGACAGGGGTCACATCAAGGTCAGACTCCAAATCTAAAAGAGTCCCATCATTTTGAGCAATGTTATGTTGCTAGAACAATGAAGGCAGCTTTCGGGGCTATACTGCAGGACACCCACCCGACCTGTCCGAACAGGGGAACCTCCTTTTAAGAAGACCAATGGTATTCTCGTGACTGGATACATACCCAAACTCTGGAAGACTGCGAGAGTGGTACCTATCCATAAAAGTGGTGACAGTACTTTGGTATCCAACTACTGTCCGATATCATTGCTCTCTGTAATGTCAAAATTTTTGGAAAAATGCGTCTACACACAATTACGTGATTATTATCAATATTGGAACTACTTAACCACGGATCAATCCGGCTTTCATCTAAATCACTCAACTACAACCGCCCTTTTAAAAGTCTGCAATGATATCCAAGCTGGCATGGAACAAGGAAACCTAACTGGAGCCATCTCCCTTGATTTTGCCAAAGCCTTTGACACAGTAGACCATGGCATCTTGTTAAAAAAACTTAAAGACTCTAGTATTGGTGATCGCACGCTAACCTGGTTTCAATCATATGTATCTGATCGGTCACAATATGTGTCCATTTCTGGAAGCTCCTCCCTCCCCCTCCCAGTCACTTGCGGTCTACCCCAAACCTTCGATACTCGGCCCCCTGCTATTTACAATATTCATAAATGATCTGCCTAGCATCTGCAAAGCCTCAACTGTACACATGTACGCAGACGACACTGTAATCTATACCAGCAAACCAACTCTCCCACAACTGGAGGCCGTGCTGCAAGAACAATTCGCAGAGGTAGAAAAGTGGATCAAACACAACAATTTTTTTTTAAATACTGACAAAACGGTAACGATGCTCTTTGGAACAGCACCTAAACTACATAAATTGCAAAATCCCCATCTATGTCTGAGGACAAAATCAAATGGCACGCTGACCACAGTCACTTCTCTCAAATATCTAGGTATGTGGTTAGACCCAAATCTATCCTTTGGCCCCCACATCGAAAAACTCTCATCTAAAATTTACCCCAAACTAGGTGCCCTGTACAGAAACAAATCCTGACTGAACCCCACGGTAAGAAAGCAAATTGTACAACAAATGCTTATGCCAGTGTAGCGCTGGTTTTAAATCCCCTGCCGTTGTAGTACTTGTTTTTGGCCACCGGAGGGAGACAAGTGCGATGTGAGACACTGAACATTGGGACTACATTTCCCGGCATGCTTTGGGAGCGGACACAGGAAGTGGGTGGGAGACAGACGCTGACATCCTGAGCCTCATGGAGAGAGCTGGCAGAGCGCGCCAGGGAGTGAGAGAAGCAAGACACAGTGCTGCAGAATGCGACAGTGACCAGGCCGGAGCGCAGCTGGGGCCTGACAGAGATAACGACCGGGTTATTCATCCTTACAAGAGGAAGACCCAGTGATTCACCAGAGTACCCACGCTGATATCGAGTGAGCTGGAGGACCCCGAGTTAGGAGCACCGCAGATCGATCTGACAGGGAGTGCAGGCGGTGAGCTGGACATCTTGCGGCAGCCAAAGGAAAGCAAGACAGCGGATCCGGTGACCCATAGAATCCCAGTCAAAATCGAGCGGAGAGACGTCCTGGGTCGAGCGGAGCACCAAGTATCTGGCGGATGGGTGAGAGGCCTTCCAGGTCGTTGTGAAAATAGAAAAGCACGCTGCTGTTTGTTTCAAAAAACCCACAGGGCCCCAACTTGACTAGTCGAAGATACCTCATAAATAATTCACTGGCCAGTTGAATATTGTACCCGGGTACCATCACACACACACCTACATTCTTTGGGACATAACCTGTACGAGACTCCCTCCCCAACCACAAAGGGGTTAAAGATATATTTTTCCTTTTTCCACTGCGCGTTTCTCGAATTACGAAGCATTGTATTTCTTTTCCGCTGCGCGTTTCCTGCATTACGAAGCATTGTATTTATTTTCCGCTGCGCGTTTCCCGCATTACGAAGTACTGTAAATATATATACGTATACCGTGTTATTCATTATATGCCATTTATTCTAGTAAACTATATAATTTATAAAATCCACGACGGTGCTGGAGTATATTTATTCCCTAGTGCGGGGAGACTGACCCGAGGTTCAATTTCAGCGGCTCCTCCGGGAGTGAGCGCTACACCAGCTATTGATTATGGAGATGTAGTGTATGCAGCGGCCCCGCAAACACACCTTCAGAAACTTACCACATTGTATAACTCATGCTGCCGCTTTGCGCTACAATGTAACTACATGACCCACCATTGTGACATGTTAAAAGAGCTAAACTGGCCGTCACTGGAGTCTAAACGTACCCTTCACCTTTCCAACCTGGTGTTTAAGAGCTTTTCTGGGAAGCTGCCACCCTACCTGAATAGACTGCTTCCTGCAGCAGTTCCCTCAACCTATAACCTCCGATCCAGGACCTGCACCTTACTTGCAATACCACAATACAAACAGACAGTGGCTCGGTCCTCATTTTCCTGCAGAGCACCATGGTTATGGAATAACCTCCTAGACGCCATCAAATCTTCCCCCAGTCTAAAGTCACTCAAGATCAAGAGCTCCCTATTAACATACCTCAATACGGAATGCACCTGTAAACATGTAACATAATGACTATTTCCTACATATTTATTTTCTGTTAATCTGTATATTTGTGTTGTTTTTTAATATCTTGCATTGTATTACTTTGTATTTCTGTAACAACTGTAACATTTTAATGTTCTTGAACCCAAGAGAAATCTCAATGTATCCTTCCTGGTAAAATCCTTTATAAATAAATAAATAAAAATAAATAAATAAAATTCTCGATGACACTACTTGACCTCTGGTGTGCAGCATTGAAGGCTTCCTGATCCAGGCCTTCAGGCCTCCTAATGGGGTCTCTCAGCCATGGCCTGACAGGGTATCCTGAATCACAGGGGATGCTGAAAGGTCCCAGTAGC
Source organism: Leptobrachium leishanense (assembly GCA_009667805.1). Taxonomy (NCBI): domain Eukaryota; kingdom Metazoa; phylum Chordata; class Amphibia; order Anura; family Megophryidae; genus Leptobrachium; species Leptobrachium leishanense. The sequence goes on along the minus strand of CM019066.1, from coordinate 224,967,877 downwards.
AAGGAACCTTAAACCACACAGCAGCTTGGTCATCACTGGCACAGATAAGCGTGAGCCAGACCTCGAATCCAGATGGGACTGCAGCTGTATGAAGAGCCTGCAGATCTGGTCATGGCTTAGTCTATACCGAATGTGACACTCTGCGTCACTCACATTCTCCAACGTGAGTCTAGTCCTTTGGACAAGAGGTGCTTTGTCCTTTGGAGAGGTGGGACTGGACGTGCCCTCTCCAACTCCTGCTGGCATCGGACACGGTTTCTGCATACGTAACAGTGTAAAAGCAAGAAAGCACCAACAATAATTCTGACATGCCTGACTACATCCATCGTATATTGACTCTGTGTGTATGGGGTCAATAGGACATGTGCTGTGCTGCACTTTTTATACTTCATTATAGCAAAGTAGTTGTCCTTTTTTGTCCAAAAATACAGGACATACTTTAACTGAATTTAGTAATAAAGAAGACTACTTGTTTGTCTTTTAGCTTTTTATATGTCTGGCTGTCCACCAAGGAAGGAGTGCTGACTGTGCCAAATATCATATAATAGTATGGTGCTTTTGTTCACTAGACAGATGTCATGATATGGGCTAAATTAAGATTTTAAGGCCAAACTTGTTCTTCCAAATCTAAGCTGGAATGAATAAAATGGCAGTACAGTTGAAAAGTGTTTCTGCACGTTTTACAACTTGAACAACATTAATATTTATAGTTGAAATTCGAATTATACAATATTCATTTAAAACTTTTCTTTTATAATTAATAAAGTATTTTGTACCACATTGTTACCAGTCAAGCATATTAACATCAACCCATCCAATACCATGATCACGTTTAAAACAATCCTCAATAGCACCTGCATGTCTCTGAGATTCAGTTCCCTCGAGCTAGTCATATTCTGGGGTAATGCAAAATAATTTTGTTTATTGGAGAAGAAATTAATTTGCAAATGTGCTCCAGAACGTACCCTTAAAGTTTCAGCAAGACAGCCAATGTGCTGCAACAGTTTGAGAAGCTAGGAGTTCCAGTTTTCTTTTAAAGAAACAAAGCCCCAGCTGTATTAGTATACAATACATGTAGACCCAGCTGTATTTAGTATACATATAGCAGCTGTTTTTGGTCAACATACGGAGTCTGCTGCTTTTCAAATAAACTTACTGACTGTAAAAATGTTTTGTATGAATGCTACAATACATTTTTACATTGTGGGTAATTGAAAGTGGTTTTCCATAAAACCATTTGGTAGTGTAAGGGTTATATATCATTATAGAATAGCACGGGAACTGCTAGCATTAACAAGTGTGGCTGTTATACCTAGCACTATATACTTAAGTATATATTATACATAAAAATATAAATTAATGCTATCAGCTAGAGTAGACTCAGGCCCTAAGTACTATATATTTCAAATTTTGCCAAATGAAATTTGGTTATTATTTGTATATTTTAGTTTAATTTCCTCTCTGCTACAGCATTTAACCCCCTCACACCTATAAACATGCACTTTTTTACTTTAAAAACATAAAAGATTTACTGTATACAGTTGTGTTCAAAATTATTCAACCCCCACTGAAATTGAGTGTTTTGGCCAGTTTGACATTGATTTTGATCATTCAGTCATCTTGCTTACAATTAAATCAAAGAGGCACGTGTAGGTCAGACAAATATAACATAACATTTATAATGAAATAACCACAAATGTCTTTTCTGTGCTCACATCATTATCAGTTTTATTCAACCCCCAAGTGACATTCAATCTTAGTACTTAGTACAACATCCTTTTACAGTTATAACCGCTTTTAAACGTGAAGCATAGCTTGACACAAGTGTCTTGCAGCGCTCTACAGGTATCTTGGCCCATTCGTCATGGGCAAAAGCCTCCAGTTCAGTCACATTCTTAGGCTTGCGCACTGCAACTGCTTTCTTTAAGTCCCACCAGAGGTTCTCAATCGGATTTAAGTCAGGTGACTGCGATGGCCACTCCAAAATGTTCCAGCCTTTAATCTGCAACCATGCTCTAGTGGACTTGGAGGTATGCTTGGGATCATTGTCCTGTTGAAAGGTCCAACATCTCCCAAGCCTCAGGTTGACTGCATCACATTGTCATCCAATATCTCCTGGTACTGAAGAGAATTCATGGTACCTTGCACACGCTGAAGCTTCCCTGTACCTGCAGAAGCAAAACAGCCCCAAAGCATGATTGACCCCCCGCCATGCTTCACAGTAGGCAAGGTGTTTTTTTCTTCATAGGCCTTGTTCTTCCTCCTCCAAACATAGCGTTGATCCATGGGCCCAAACAGTTCTAATTTTGTTTCATCAGTCCACAGAACACTATCCCAAAACTTCTGTGGTTTGTCCACATGACATTTGGCTTACTGCAATCGACTCTTCTTATTCTTTGGAGACAGCAAGGGGGTGCGCCTGGGAGTTCTGGCATGGAGGCCTTCATTACGCAGTGTGCGCCGTATTGTCTGAGCTGAAACTTCAGTACCCACATCTGACAAATCTTTTCTCAGTTCCTCAGCAGTCACACGGGGACTTTTCTCCACTCTACGCTTCAGGTAGCGCACAGCAGTCTGTCACGTTCTGTGCTGGAAAATCTGTCTTCCTGCCCTCTGTATTTGTATATATGTTTTTTTCCCTTGTGTTTCTGTTGCTGCCAATTCCTGGGTGGCCTCCCAGGGGTTAATTGGTGTTCTGTGTGCTGCTCACCTGTTGACCCTTGCCCTGATTCCCCTGCCTATATTAGAGCTATGTACCCATAAGACATTGCTGGGTCATTTTCCTTTGCCTGGTCTCCTTGCGACTTGTGTCCTGAGAGCTCCTTGCTGTGTTCCTGATATCCTCCGTTTGTTTATCCTGGTTCAGTTATTGCCTCTTATTTCTGTTCCAGTTTATGTCAGTTCCTTCTGTGTATTTTGTTCTGTCTATTGCTGTATTTTGTTTTGCTGTTTATGTTCCATTCAGATTCTCCGGTTACTGATTTTGGCTTGGCTGACTTCCCTTCTGGTTCTGATTCCTGTATCCTGTATGACGTACTCTCTCTGGTTATGACCTTTGGCTTTCCTCTGACTATTCTATGCTATATTCCTTGCCTGTACCGTTTCCAGGTAACCCTGTCATCTGCATATAACAAAAGACTCTGTACGGCTTCAAGGTAATACTTTCCTTTAGATTAGATCCGGCTATCCTAAAGACCGGTCTTTCAGTGCAGGGAATCTTTGGTATTGCCGTACAGAGGTCTTTTGTTAACCCTTTGCTTTCACCTGTCCTTGCAGTTTACACTGCATCTCTGCATATAGGGGCTTCTCTCAGGAACCAAGGCCTCACCTTCCTGCGAGTTATATTCATAGGGATATATATACAGACCGACCACTTCCAAGGATCGGAGGGCAAGTATAGGGTGGTGCGTGCCTGGTGGTACTGCCACCGTGACATAATGACCCAGCCATTACATAAGCCCGCAGAGATGTGTACCGTGTTGGAACCATATTGCACATGTTTGAGGAATTTGTGGTTCACCTCAAAGGGTTACTGAGCCTGTGTCTAGACTCTGGCAATCAGGTCTCATTTGAAAGCAGGGTTCGTGGTCCGCTTTCTCCTGATGAAAAGAACAGAAGACGTGAGTACAATCTCTGTTTCTATTGTGCCAGTTCATTGCACTTTTTGTCTGGATGTCCCCTCAAGCCGGTGCGTCCTGGGGCTGGAGTGCCGGTGCGTCCTGGGGCTGGAGTGCTGGTGCGTCTCAAGACTTGTGGGTGCGTCTGGCGCCCTGATACTGGCCGAGTGCCAACTGTGCCCATGTCCCACAGTAAGGCCGCTAAAGCTAGACCACTCATGAGATCCACTGGTGCCAGTTACAGCTGGGAATCAGAGGGTGCCAGACCACGTAGGGGGTCTGACGGTGCCAGACCTAGCTGGAAGTCGGATAGTGCCAGACCACGTAGGGGATCTGATGGTGCCAGACCCTGCGGGGAGTCAGATGGCACCAGACCCCACTTTGAGTTCAGACCTCCTGAGAAATCCAGGTCTGAGAAGGGCATCCGATAATAAACCTCAGACTTCTGTAGATACCTCTGATGGCTGTAAGGTTTTAAAGACACAACTGGCTGGTTCTGAGCAGCGACTGGCAGCCAAAAGACAGTCCCTACGTATGGTTACTGGTTGTATTACATGTAGAGCCGCAACCCCAGTGCCAATTGGCGGTAAGCCAGTTCTGTCTGGCAATGTAAAGCCAGTCCTGTTTCCGTCTGGCAATGAGAAGCCAGTCCTGTTTCCGTCTGGCAATGAGAAGCCAGTCCTGTTTCCGTCTGGCAATGAGAAACCAGTCCTGTTTCCGTCTGGCAATGAGAAGCCAGTCCTGTTTCCGTATGGCAATGAGAAGCCAGTCCTGTTTCCGTCTGGCAATGAGAAGCCAGTCCTGTTTCCGTCTGGCAATGAGAAGCCAGTCCTGTCTCCGTCTGGCAATGAGAAGCCAGTCCTGTCTCCGTCTGGCAATGAGAAGCCAGTCCTGTCTCCGTCTGGCAATGAGAAGCCAGTCCTGTCTCCGTCTGGCAATGAGAAGCCAGTCCTGTCTCCGTCTGGCAATGAGAAGCCAGTCCTGTCTCCGTCTGGCAATGCGCAGCCAGTCCTGTCTCCGTCTGGCAATGCGCAGCCAGTCCTGTCTCCGTCTGGCAATGCGCAGCCAGTCCTGTCTCCGTCTGGCAATGCGCAGCCAGTCCTGTCTCCGTCTGGCAATGCGCAGCCAGTCCTGTCTCCGTCTGGCAATGCGCAGCCAGTCCTGTCTCCGTCTGGCAATGCGCAGCCAGTCCTGTCTCCGTCTGGCAATGCGCAGCCAGTCCTGTCTCCGTCTGGCAATGCGCAGCCAGTCCTGTCTCCGTCTGGCAATGCGCAGCCAGTCCTGTCTCCGTCTGGCAATGCGCAGCCAGTCCTGTCTCCGTCTGGCAATGCGCAGCCAGTCCTGTCTCCGTCTGGCAATGTGCTACCAATGTTGCCTGATCCTGGCACGAAGCCAGTGGTAACAGTGATGTCTGATTCTGGTAAGCTGCCAGTCAGATCCATGGCAAACTGTGTGTCAGCAGTGCCAGAGCTACATTGCAACACCACTGTGCCCATGCCCCACAGAGAGTCCGGGGTTTCCAAACCTCATGGTAAGGCACAGGTAGGCGAGCCTACTCCCACTGTTGCCATGTCAGGTATGGTGGTCACCCCTTCCAAGTCTCGATCCAGGAGGAGACGGGGGAAGCTGACCAACACTAGTCAATCTGGTTCCAAGAATACCACGCTCCAGGATGGGTCTGATGCCGTATTCTGTGCCTATCGTGAGGAGATCCAGCAGGGTAGTGGCCTGACTGGTACCCACATCCCTAATTCTAGCCCTGTACCCGAGGGTTATATACGATCCCCATGCGGGATGTTGTTCCGTGAGGCACACTGGGCCATGATCAGGAAAGACCCTAATGCGCTCATGTGTTTTGAGGAGGAGGAAGACGACACTGAGTGGGTCCTTAATGGATTTTGGTGACTGGTGTTAGAAGCAGGAAACCAGATCACGGTCTGTCATGTTTTATGTTTTGGGTGCCTGGGGTCACCCATGGAGGAGGGGATACTGTCACGTTCTGTGCTGGAAAATCTGTCTTCCTGCCCTCTGTATTTGTATATATGTTTTTCCCTTGTGTTTCTGTTGCTGCCAATTCCTGGGTGGCCTCCCAGGGGTTAATTGGTGTTCTGTGTGCTGCTCACCTGTTGACCTTGCCCTGATTCCCCTGCCTATATTAGAGCTATGTACCCATAAGACATTGCTGGGTCATTTTCCTTTGCCTGGTCTCCTTGCGACTTGTGTCCTGAGAGCTCCTTGCTGTGTTCCTGATATCCTCCGTTTGTTTATCCTGGTTCAGTTATTGCCTCTTATTTCTGTTCCAGTTTATGTCAGTTCCTTCTGTGTATTTTGTTCTGTCTATTGCTGTATTTTGTTTTGCTGTTTATGTTCCATTCAGATTCTCCGGTTACTGATTTTGGCTTGGCTGACTTCCCTTCTGGTTCTGATTCCTGTATCCTGTATGACGTACTCTCTCTGGTTATGACCTTTGGCTTTCCTCTGACTATTCTATGCTATATTCCTTGCCTGTACCGTTTCCAGGTAACCCTGTCATCTGCATATAACAAAAGACTCTGTACGGCTTCAAGGTAATACTTTCCTTTAGATTAGATCCGGCTATCCTAAAGACCGGTCTTTCAGTGCAGGGAATCTTTGGTATTGCCGTACAGAGGTCTTTTGTTAACCCTTTGCTTTCACCTGTCCTTGCAGTTTACACTGCATCTCTGCATATAGGGGCTTCTCTCAGGAACCAAGGCCTCACCTTCCTGCGAGTTATATTCATAGGGATATATATACAGACCGACCACTTCCAAGGATCGGAGGGCAAGTATAGGGTGGTGCGTGCCTGGTGGTACTGCCACCGTGACACAGTCGAAGTCAGCAGCTTCTTTCTGCCACGACCAGGTAGCGTTTCAACGTACCCTTTGCCTTGAATTTGCGAATGATGCTTCCTATGGTCTCTCTTGGTATGTTTAACATCTTTGCAATCTTCTTATAGCCATTGCCCTTCCTGTGAAGAGTAATCACCTCTTCTCTTGTCTTCCTGGACCATTCGCTTGACTTCACCATGTTTGTAACCACACCAGTAAATGTCTAGAAGGAGCTGAGTATCACAGTCATTTTCAAGCTGCCTAATTGGTGCTTATTATGCTTTATTGCTGCACCGTGACATCCACAGGTGTTTTCAATACCTGATTGAAAACACTTGAATGAACCTCTGTTCTTCAGAGTGGAAGTCTTTAAGGGGTTGAATAATTGTGTCAATGAAGAATTCACAAAAGAAACATTTACTACTGTATTACAAAACCAATTGATGTCATTTTAGTTGCATATGGTTCTTTAAAAAGTCCTTGTAGGATTTCATTCTGAATACAATTACAAATGTACACTAAATTCCCTAAAACCCTTTACAGCATTGGGGGTTGAATAATTTTGAACACAACTGTATATGTATTTATGGCAACTAATAGGGATGACCCGAACACCCCCGTGTTCGGTTCGCATTCAATCTCGAACAATTTCAAAAGTTCGAGTTCGAACTCGAACCAAACTCAATGGGACTCAAAAGTTAGATTTTTAGAGTGCCCTCCAAGAGGGCATATATGCAAGATATTTGCCATAAAAGTTGTATGGTGGTCCGGGTAGAGCCCTGGGGGACAGGAAAAAAGTACAAAAAGTAAAAAAAAATGTTTTTAAAGGAACAGTGAGTTTTCCATGAAATAAAGGTTAAGAATAAAAACGAAAAATTCCATCAAATATCATGCCTAGGAGGTCCCCATAACCTGCCCGTGAAGTCGCGGATTTGTAGGATGTATAGAAACATTGCCATCAGAGACCCAACACGACACCTAGCCACCCTTAAGGGGTTAAAATGCACAGGGACTGGCTACTATCCTGTTAGATGAGGGAATGTATTAGGCCCCGTTCACACTGTGCGATTTATCGCACGGATTTTGCCACGACGTTGCAGCAAAATCCATGCGACGTCGCACTGTGTAGCTTCTCCAATGCATTTCAATGGAGCTGCTCACATCTTGCCGTGCGACGTCACATGTTGCGCGTCGCGGTAGCATGTCGCTGGTACATGACCCTTTTTTTGAGATTTACTATCTGCGATTTTGCGATTTGCATTGTTGGTGCTTTGCAAAAATTGCACAAAACCGCGACGTCGCGTGACATCGTGCGACATTATCGCACTATGTCACGAATATGAAAATCGCGCGACTTTCAAATCGCACAGTGTGAACGGGGCTTTATATGTATAAAGCATGGTATATATGACAATGGATAGTCAGAGACTCTAGGGACTCAGCTTGTACGCTTTATGATAGACATTTCTAACACAATAATAATTGTATGCTCACATAGGCCCTTTGGGAGAGGTACATGACATACAAATACTGGAATATTATGTTTAAATCTAAGGAGTGTGATAAAGATTTTATTAAGCCCTTGATGACAAATGACGTAACATCTACATCATTAATGATTGGCTTTACAGAGCCCTGGTCCTTAAGGGGTTAAACAGCATATCAGAGAGGATCATATAGTAGAAATGAACACTTCTTAGAATTCAAAACAAGCACAGTGTTTGTTAATACAACATGTGCAGGCCCAGTCTCAGTCACACCCAGTCTGCAAGCAATGTATCAAATTCTAATTGCTAATTAGAAGCGCATGTTATTTCCAAACACTAATTAAACACCTGTTGTTTACGCCGTTTGAGAGCACAGGTCATTTAGAGGTGAAAATCTTTGCACCTAGACGACATTAGGTAGTTTTTTAATTCAATATCTAGTAAACCATTGCTTATAATATTCTGCAGTAAAGAGTCTCTTTATTTCTAGATTTTGTTAGTATTTTTTTAATCATTTTTAATACTGTTACCGGAGTCAATCAGGTTCACTTCATTAACGGCGCCGGACCAGACACAAGCAAGGATTGTCCAAACACGAGTCTCTTCAGGAAAGGCAAGGTTTTATTGTGTCGTCACACAAGTGCTCACACAGGATTGAATCGCTTAGAGTGAGCCCTGATTACACAGAGACATGAGGTTTTATGCCCCAAATACATAATTAGGTACATCCCCATTAGCCCACCTCCCTATGACACTCTATTCCACCCCACGTGGGTTAATACCTCCCATCATTAATTCGAACACAAAGAACATTCCACATATAACTATAAATTGATACACTTCTCGTTAGTTTGACAGTCTGTGATTTGTTTGTGCTGTCTTTCTCCGGGCAGTGCCTCCCTCCCTATCGGCTATGTTTATTCAGGTGGCCTGGGGCCTGGTCTTCTATGTTTTCTTTTATTCCCCGGCACATCTCACTGACCTTGTCCCAGTCATAAATCTTTCTGTGTCAAGAGCCGGCCGGATTCTGCCTGGATTTCTTGTTAGTTTTTCTAATCTACTACATTCCTTAAATTCTATGCAAACTCTGCTTTTCTCATCTAAGTAAAATCTATTCTATTTACTGGTGAACCAACATTCTGGACAAGATGGCTGCCTGGCTAATAGTAGCGACCATCTTTCAGCCTGGTTCTCCTTCAATACTTTTTAAAAAAAAAATTTTTAGAACTTGAACCGAACACGCCAAAGAGTTCGAAGTTCACAAACTTTCGAGCTGCCAATGTTCGAGTCGAACTCCGAACTGATCGAACCAAACAGCTCATCCCTAGACAATGCAAGATGGTATTACAACATATTACCAAGTGGCATCCCTGTGCTTAAAGGGATACTCTATTAAAAATAGAATTCCCTTTTCTTGCCTTTAGCCCTTTCGCTGCTGAGCCATTTCACACCTCTGTGCTGAGCTAATTTTTACCGGTTTCGCTCATCATGTTTAAATGCGGTTTGAAGTCACCTTTTATTATACAACTCAGGCATATTATATATCGTTCTTTCCGGGTGACTCGGCAGATTCATAATATATCATTATTATATGTATACATCATGTCCTGCCTGAATATTATAACAAAAAATGCAACAAAAATTGAATTTTCAATTATCTACATTGTGTAAAGTGTTTTTATTCACATTTTATCATGCGAGCCTTTTCGGTTAGATTTTCTTTGGGGTGCGCTTGTTAAAAAAATTAGAAATGGGGACTCGTTACATTTTTTTGAGGAAAATTATGTGTTTTTTAGCAAGCGCCCCCATAGAAAAATTCGTTAGTGCAGCATCATTGTTCACATTATAATTGAAATGGGAACAATATTGCTGCATTAATAAAACAAAAACAAAAAAAACATTTTTCTTTTTTTTCTTTTACATATTACATGGTCATGTTTGATATCATTGGAAAGGTCATGCCCTGGCCGTTCCAATGACATCAAACATTAACCCCTAGCTGTCATGGATCAGGAGATAGGGGGTTCATTGGAACCCCCTACCTCCACCATAGGTGGCAGCTAGGGGTTAATTGCAGAACTGACACCATCGCACTATGCGCGATGACGCCAGTCATCAGGGGGATATCCCGGAAGCTTGGCCGACATCCAAGATGTTGGCCAATGGCCAGCTCCGGGAGGGGACCATGATACGGTGCATGTTAGCGCCATATCGCGATCCAGTCCCCTAGGGGTTAAAGACAGCCGCCACTTGGAAGGGCAGGCTGTGCCCTTCCAAGCAGTACCTGCCTATTCCCGGTGGCCTGCACGGATGGCACCTTCCCCGCGATGATGTCTATTGTGCCCACCTGGGTCCCGGAGGCTAGGCTGACATCGAGGATGTCAGCCCGCATCGGGGGTGCCACGATCGGCCGGAATCCTGGCCGATCGGTACTGCAAAGGGAGGATGCACTCTTCGCGTCCTCCGCAGTGAAGTGGCCATGCGGCAGGACATGCTGAGCGCGTCCTCCGCATGGAAGGGCTAAATATTATGCATAGACCCAATTTCTTTCATTTTAGGTTGCATTATTCACCTTTTGTCCCTCCCATCCCCAGCGCATCCTCTTTAGCTCAGGGACTCCTGAACCTGGAAGTCCCTGAAGCTTTCTAACACAATTTGTGCTCCGACGCAAGTAGCGAAGGAAACGCAAGTTGCCCACTTCTACAGGACTTGCGCACTTATGTACACAAGTTCCATAGTGCTTGCGTAGAATGATGCATCGGCATGGGCGTCCGCAGCAACAGGCTTAAATTATGATCATTTATTCACTGCAATGCTGCAGTTCCTGGGCTCTCCACTAGGCTGCACAAGCATCACATCCCCACTCCACCTCCAATCCACCATGTGCTCCCACTCTCAATCATTACATTTTTTCCTGTGTCCAGCATTACATCCAGTGGCCCATAGCAACTGCACCTGCATCTCAGCCCTGTCTCTCCCAGCCTGCAAAGAGAGTGGGAGCACATGGTGGATTGGAGGTGGAGTGGGGATGTGACACTTGTGCAGCCTAGTGGAGAGCCCAGGAACTGCAGCATTGCAGTGAATAAATTATTATAATGTAAGCCTGTTGATCCGGGCGGGGCAAGTGCCCCCCTTGCCCCATGCTGCGGACGCCCATGTAAAGGGGACATGTTAACTAAGGGAAGCTTTCATAAGTGCTTAAGATACAAGAAATGAAAAATTATTTTACAGCTAACCTGGTTATGATTGTTATCAATGGAAGGGTCATAACCTGGCCTTTCCAATGATACCTTAAATGTCCCTCTAGCCCTTAGGGCTTCAGAGATACAGTGGACTAAATGATTGTAAATTGTAAAAAAAAAAAAACACTTTTGTTTTCTTAGAGAACAAGGTGCCCCCTTGTGGCAGGCACTTTAAACACATGCATACTTTGCCTAGTTATAAATCTAGCCCTGCCGGGGTCTTTTTTGGCGATTGTAGATTTGGGGATCAAAGCTCGAAAAAGTGGGTTTTTCTCAATTTTTTTCAGATATTTCAGAACTTTTTTTATACTAAATTATACGATATGATGAAAATAATGGTATCCTTTGAAAGTCCATTTAGTGGCGAGAAAAATGGCATATAATATTTGTGGGTTCCCTAAACGAGTAAGAGAAAAATTAGAGCTAAACAAAAACAGTGCAAAAATGTAAAAACAGCAGTGGGTACTTTCATTGACAATGGTAAAAACCACCTGGTCCCTAGTGGGTTAAATCTGTCTTTTCACACTGATTTTTGAGACTTACAGGGTTATCCAAAGAGATTCGAAAAGTCACCGCACGTTCGGTGACTTTTCGTTCTCTTCAATTCGGTTCCTTTTGCCGATTGCATTTCGGTGACCCTGCGGTGTATTCAGCAAAGAGCACAGGGTCCCCGAATTGCAGGGAAAAGTTGCCGAAAACCTGACGAAAACTAACCGAATGCACGCTGAAAACAAGCAAAAACATCTGGATTAACCTTCGAAAAAGTCGAACAGGAGCCGAATCACACAGAGCTGAAGCAGCTGTGACATAGAGGAGGCAGTGAATAAATTAGAAAAACCATTTGTATGAATCTGGGAAAAAGAAACGCTGTTTGCAAAGAAACTACTGAGCGAAAATGTCTGAAATTTTCACAGGAGGTCCAGGGAATGATAATAAAAAGGGCTGTTACAAAAAAAATAAGTTAACTGAAAAAAAAAAAAAAAAAATCGGACTTTTTTTAAAAAAAAAAAAAATCTGAAAAATGCTTAAAGTATCCTAAAAAATCTATAAATACAGAGACTTTTTGCTGCAGAATTTTATAATGAACGGTTTATTAGATATTGAATTAAAACGGGAATATTTTTAACATTGAAGCCTATGGGATTCTCCTGAATAAATTTGCCGAATGAAACCACCGAATGGCAGGGCATTAGGGGAACCTTTCACTGCTGGTTTGTGTTCTCTGAATAGCCGAAGCAGTGCATTTTCATGGGGTTTTCACTGCCCTCGAACAGGCACCGAACAGGCACCGTATGTTCAGGCAATTCACCAGGATTTGGCGAATTGCCTGCTCTCTGGATAGCCGAATGGCCAGGAAAGGTAACCGAACGCTGATTTTCAGCATTCGGTTACCTTTCTCAAGCAATTCGGATCTCTTTGGATAACCCTGTTAGTATGAAGGATGGCGATTTTTTTAAAACCTAATTTGGTTATGATTTTTTTTTTCCGTCATACGGTTAGCAAAACCAAGGCTGTGTATAAATATTTGGCAAGTACGCAAATTGATATAATGGCTCTACCATGATAAACAAAGGGAGGTCAGTTTAAGCATTTTAACAACTGAATAGATTATTGTTGCAGTAAAAGTACTTTAAAAAGTTTTAATATAATTTTAATACTTATGTTTTTCACTTCCTGGTACCTAATCCTGTGACCTCAGTTAGTCATTTGAGAAGCAAAGCACATACTCACATAATGAGATACACTACTGCAATCGAAAACCAAGATAGGCAAATTGTAGCACAGATACCTTTACAAATAAGTAGATTTGTAGAAATATAATTTTTTTTTGATTTATGCCTTTTTATAGTTTCTATTTATATCCACCGTAATGCTTCCTTGTGCATGTTAATGAACAGCTCAAAACACAAACCTTTTAGACCTGAAAAGTGTTGAGACATTAAAAACAGTGACAATTTGACAAATAATATGTATATTTGTTTCTATAGTTAAAAAGCATAAATTATGAACCCTTGAAGTCATTTTAAAAGAGTTTGTAATATTTTATCTTTATTTTTGCAGTGATATCTTTCACTTAATTATAATTTATTGCTCTTCACATGATAGATGTAAATATGCATTGCTTGTAGCTTGGTTACTGTGTGACTATGATTCACGAGAAAAGAAAACTCAAAACTTCAAAGGCTTTAGTTGCTCTAAGGAGACAGGTTCCAGCAGTTAGTACAGGGAGCAGTAGAACAAAAGACTTTCTCTGTCCCACTGATGTGGCTACTTATTAAAGAGCATGCTTTTTTCACCCCTATGCTGAAGAAGGAACTTTGGAAGGAGATATTTTGCCAACAGTCCTGTGACTAAGGTTGCCATCGAAGCGGATATGGGCAGTTACAGCACCATAAATCAAGGGATACCGTACATGAGCAGCTGGCACATGTGCTAATAACTACAATTATTAATCATGTCAATTTCACACCCTTCAAGTTTTGGTCTTGTGTTTTCTCCAGGAAGCACATCCCTGGCGCCTTGAGCTGTTTATGGTTTGAAAATATGATATGTTGAAGGTCCTGGGTAATTGTCTTATGACAGTATTGATTTGCCTTCAATTGGGTTTGTGGGGCATTACAGGCTGACAAACGCTGTGTCCTTATCTTCCATGTATACATCATTGTCACGCATAATCCATTGTTAGTGAATGGCATGAATTACAGCATATTGCTAAACTCCTAGCTGCTGGGTCTCTATTCTTCATGGATAAACTCAATGTGCAGATATCCGCTTTGATGTTTTCCTTTAACATCTTTCAAAACACTTATTTTATTTATAATAATTGCATGTTTAAAAAAAAAAAACAACCGATCAAACAAGCCAAGCAAATGTATCAAAATAACTTGGATTAGGAACACCGACTAATAGTATATCAGGCTTAATCGAACATTATTCAATGGCTTAAATCACAGAGAATAAAATTCTTATTCCTTGGACGCCCCCATGAAGACTAATGTAATGTATTACCAGTACCATGATGCAAAACATGTTAAATATTGCTTCATAAACTGACGTTGCAAAGCTAAATGCAGATCTTTTTCTCAGACTTATGATAGAGTTTGGTCAATAAATTGGTCAATGAAAGAGATTTAATAACGGGATTTTAAATATATATGCCGAACTAAGGAAAATATCTGAGTGGGAGAATTTTACCACAAAATATATACAGGGCTATTCAGAAACAAGTGAAAACCTTGAGAATGACTGGAGAATTGAAAATTCTAGGTCAAAATAGTCAAACCAGAAAAATTCTCCCATTTATCTCACTTTCCAAATTGGCTATTTGGCCTAGATTGTTCATTCTCCTGGCAATTCTCGAGGTTTTCACCTCTCTCTGAATAACCCTGATAGTCTCAATTCATTGTATAATAAATACTTGTAATTGTAAAGAAATGTACGAAGGTGTGCATTGTTAATAATGTTATTACTACTGGATAATGCATTGGGAGTATGAAAAAAGAAAACTGAACAGAATTTTAATTTTGGAATGTTTTATAGCATATCAATGCAAGACACACACGAACAAACTACTCAGAGCCTTTATCAAGGTATAAATTACTATACATATAAGCAAACTTAAATAATAAAATCACAAACTCACCCCCCAATCGTGTAACACTGCGTCCCAGGCCACGCCGGATGAGAGTTTGTGATTTTACTATTTAAGTTTGTATATATGTATGGTAATTTATACCTTGTGTGACATAAGGAAAGGGAAGGTCATCGAGGGGCAATATATTTCCCCTCGGTTCCTGTCCTATGTATAGGACTAGTGGAACCCAGACCGGGTTTTCATGCTAACTTTGGGTCTGGAAAATCCGGGTTTTGTGTCTCTCTCCTGGATTGTTAATTAATTAATTGATGTTTATCCATGGGAGATAAAAGAGGGGGGGCTGAACCAGGAAGTAGCTTTGTTAGAGAGGGAATCTAACTGTTTAGTAAGAGCCTGAGCGGCAAGGGCTTATTTTCGGTTTTCATTTCTGTTTTATTGCAACCATTTAATAAATACTGTCTGCTGGACAGATTTCAAAGAACTTTTACTGTCTGGACTACCTTTTTTCCAGCAACGGTAACCTCCATTTGAGCTATACCCCCACACTTGATAAAGACTCAAGAGCCGAAAAGTTTTTTTTTTTTAATGTATGCCCAATAAATTTATTTAAGTCCCGGTGTGATCCCACTTCCTGCAGCTTCATATGATATATATATATATAACACCATGATCCCCGCACTCCCTGTACACAGCTTACTGGCTCCGGTGCTGGAAATTGGCACAGACTCCTAATTAACACCTCAATATTCTGCCACACGGAGACTTGAGGTAAATAAAAAAGATTTTTATTGAATGTCAACGTTTCAGTCCCAACCGGACTTTTCTCAAGACAAGTCTCTGTGTAGCGGAATTTCGAGGTGTGTGTGTGCAAAATATATAATATATATATATCTATCTCTACCATTTACAAACTTTTTATTCATCAAGAAAAAAGCTTTTTATATCAATGAGAAAAGTCAGTCGGCTAAAATATCACTGAGTTGTATGTGAGCTCTAAATAAAGATTTGTTTTACAGATCCTACTGGTACTCTTGGACAATTTAAAATATTGATGCTCAGTGTGTTTTTTTGTAGGAAAAAGGTGGGGGCACTCACCATGAAGTGTCATAAAGCGCCAGGCAAAGAGCAGCCATTGAATGGATGGCATACACCAGCTTGCAGACAATGAATAGACCCAGGGCCCGGCCATGACATTGTGTTGCTTGGCTCCAAAGATGAAATGCTTCCGCCCACTTCAAACTATTCCCACCAAAACACATCAAATCTTATCACAGAGATCACCAGCAATAAAACTCCCATGATGTGCAGTGTATGAGCATATCACAGGGCTCCACAGTAATAAAACTCCCAATGCAGTGCAGCATCTTTGTTAACTATATAACTAAAAAGTGAACAATTGGAAAAGACAATAAAAATCTCTTTTTTTGTTTTTTTGTTACCACACATGACCAGATCTTATGTATCATTGGAAAGACCATGCCCTTTCCAATGATACCTCACATGACCCTCTAGCTTCTATGGCTCCGGAGACACAGGGGTTAAAAGGACCCCTATAACTCCTGCATAGAGAAATCCCTGCTCAGCGAGGGGAAGTTCCATTTCTGATGTAATTTTGCCTATGAGCGATGAAGTCAGTAGGAGGGGGAGGTCCCGCAGGCGGGGCTGACCTCCAAGATGCCAGCACCCTGTGGGAGAAGACTGTGATCGGCGCCGCAGAACTTGAAAGACATGTTGAAGTCCTCTAGCCAATGGAGCATCAGCCCTGCCGATAGGTCCCTGAGTACAGGCGCGTACTGGCAGAAGAAAGCCCTGATGATGTTCATTTTCAAAGCTGTCAATATATCTACTGTAACCCTAAAATCTAAAATATCTCCCTTACTCCACAACACTGGCGTGTGCAGCCCATTGGATTACAATATGCACACATGGAACATTTATTAATGGAAAGCTTATGTTAGAAGATATTGCACAAAAAACATATTTTTCATTAGAAATAACAAGCCTGTAATCATAGGTACAGTATGTTTTTATGCTATTCATCATGAACCAGTTAAGGGACACCTAAAATGTCAATGCAAGAGGTGAAAGAGGACCTCTTCATCCAACATTATGGTTTGCCTTAACACCACAGTCACACCCTGTGCACACGGCTATGCTCCACAAGTACAGTTACTATAGATCACTCCAATCTGCAAGCTTCCTCCGCTTGGCCACTGTTTCACTGTTTCCACAAGGGCCGGATTAACATAGGGGCTATTGGAGCAGCAGCAGTAGGGGATAGTGCGCAGAACCGCTTTTGTGCATCTTTGTATATTTTGTTGTAATTCCAGCTAAGGCTAGGGTCAGACGAACGCATTTTCACGTTGTCTGTGAAAAAGTGCGTTCGAACGAATGGACGCATTTTTTCACGGAGTACGCGATAGCGGTAATACTATGCGCATTTGCGTTCGTGATTTTGTACGGATCATCAATAAAACACTTTGTGCATCTGGACGTTATGTTGGCCGGACATTAGCAGTGTCTGACATCTCCAATTCACGCACACACGCCGCTAGCGGACGCAGCGCACTCTGTACAACCATACTAGCGGTTTTACGTTCTCGACAAAATGCGTTCATTTTCCACTTGCATTGCGCAGCCGGACTTTTGTGCGACCGTACTTCGTATATTGGCCGTCATTGCCCGGCATTTGCTGCTACTACGGCCGTGATTAAGTGCGCCTGCACGCGCGTTCGCACTGCCTCAGTCTGACCCTAGCCTAAGTCATTTTTTGCTGCTGCACCTTTCCATGTTTTCTTTTTCAATCCCAAAGTAGAAATGTTCTGGTGAGGAAATATAAACCCACCTTTTTTTCTCTTAGCTGAGAAGCAGCCAGAGGATATGTAGTTGCTGGTAGGCAATGTTTAGTTACATTAGGTTAGGACTACGTTAGAACTACATTGGTTACATTAGGTTAGAATAAGAGGTTGCCTTGATGTGGCGGGTGGGTTTAATTAACACTTTAATGGCAATTATAGTAAACTAAAACCTCTGTTTTGTTTTGCATGGAGCTATAGGGGTAAGCGCAAATGACAACCTATTTTTTATATCTTTTAAAACCCATATATGTTTTTAAAAGAGCATGCCATTCTAAGTAGTGGAAAGGGAGACAGGCTAAACAAAGCTGCATACACTTTTTTCTATCTGGACCACAAAAAATGTTTACCAGCTATGGGAATCCAGCTTAATAATTGCTAACATATACATAAATTGGATATTGAATTGGATGGTGGGTTTTAATTTGCTGCTAGGGCATATTTCAATTTGACAAATATGTCAAGGAATAGAATACTTAACCTAACACTCTAAAATTGGTTTCTTCCTGGTAATTTGAAGAGTCTCCAGTAGATGGCATATGTTTTCCCTGAAATGTAGCTCAGTATTTAGTCATTAGACTTGCAAGGCCATTCAGAGAAAGGTGAAATCCAAGAGAATTGGCAGGAGAAGAGAACAATCTAGACCAAATAGCCAATTTTAAAGTTTTCACTCTCCTGGTTTTCACCTTTCTCTGAATAACCCTTTGTCTAAATTAATTTCCAAAGAATTAATTCATCTGAAAATTTCAATTCAGTTTCTACAAATGTTGATAGTGCCACAATCAGGTTCTTCTGAGTTTCGGCCATTAAATAACTTTTGGACTAAATAATCATAGAATGCAACCTGCTGGTGTCGCAAGGGTTAATTTATTGCCACTGTACTAGGTTTTTCACAAAAAAATTACATGTGTGTGGTTTTAGTAATTGTCATTAAAAATAGCATTGATTGAGTTTGGTTTTCCTATCACTATTAGAACATTTGTTGCATTATAACTGTATTAGCTAAGCATTCCAAAATAAACAAAACTAAAATAACACCTTTTTCTTTCTTGCCATACAGATAAACATATTTTAAAACAATATTTGTATTTTTGTTAACATTTGGGGGCATTAGGTAACATATCCATTGTACAGTATAAGGCAGTAAATTATTTTTTTCCCCCTAGCTAAAACAAGGGTTTTAAAAAGTCCCTTGCACTTTTATGTTCCTCCATGTATTTGGCTAGGGTCAGACTGAGGCAGTGCGAACGCGCGTTCTGGCGCACTTAATCACGGCCGTGCTAGCAGCAGATGCCAGGCAATGACGGCCAATATACGAAGTACGGTCGCACAAAAGTCCGGCTGCGCAACGCAAGTGGAAAATGAACGCATTTTTTCGAGAACGTTAAACCACTAGTACTGACGTACAGAGTGCGCTGCGTACGCTAGCGGCGTGTGTGCGTGAATTGGAGACATCAGACGCTGCTAATGTCCGGCCAACATAACGTCCAGATGCAAGAAGTGTTTTATTGATGATCCGTACAAAATCACGGATGAAACTGCGCATAGTATGACCGCTATTGCGTATTCCGTGAAAAAATACGTCCATTCTTCGAACGCACATTTTCACGGACAACGTGAAAAATGCGTTAGTCTGACCCTAGCCTTTGTTTGACCACTGTCCGCGTAACGATCATCTGACTAGAGTGCCATGAAGATCAGCTAGATTTGAATAGGTATCAATCCTCCTGACTGTTTTGTTGTTACATAAACTAGGATTCACAGAATTCCCTTCAGAAAATTCATGTAATTACATAGGGCTAGATTACATACAGAATGCTAACTGTAGCGTTCAGATATGTAAGTGTTAACGTCAGGATAAGCGACTTTAATACATGCCCTACTGATTATACCTTCCTAATGCTAAAACAGGAAAAATCCTTTTGCGCATCGGTGATTGCGCGCGCTTGCTGTAATTTACGCACCTTATGCTTAACATGGGGAGCACAATCAGTAAATAGCGTTAGGACACTGTAATACCTTGCTTATCCTAACGCTAATTACCGCACCGATGAGTTAAACTGATTTTTGCTGTCACCCAGAAGCTGGTGCTAAATGATTCTGCTTTTGTAGAATCATTTAGCACCAGTTAACCCCCCCTCACCCAATGACAGGAATAATAAGTGGAATGTGAAAGTCTGAAGAGTTTGGCAGAAGAGAACAATCCAGACCAAATAGCAGATTTTGGAAAGTGAGATAAATGGGAGAATTTTTCTGGTTTGGCTATTTTGTCCTCGATTTTTCACTTCTGCCAATTCTCCTGAGTTTCACCTTTTATGAATAGAGCTGTTGGTGTGTTCCTATGCTTCGAATTTTTAGGACCGGACCACTAGATATTGTGTCCCTTCTAAATAAATAATTATCAACTTGTACATTAGTTTTTGGACTAATTGCAATTCAGACAAATTATTATTAATTTGTCCAATGAAGTGCCACAAACAGAAAACAAATGTTGAACGAATTGCATTACTGGACATATTTTTGGCCAGCAATTTGTTCAGTTTATGTTCATGAAGCTTTCAGTGGTGACTGGTCACCACTTAATAGCCAGCTGCTCCTGTAAAAAAGCAAAAAAAAAAAATGATGTGATTGACATATTTACCCCCCCCCCCATTACACCCTTTGCCCCGCCTGGCAAGGTATTGGTCAGGGCAAATCAGCTAAACAGGGAGCACCAATGATCATTTTGCTGCCACTATATCAACACTGCTGATATAGCAGATGTGCTGTGTATAAATAGTAGTGACTGACTGAGTAGTTTTTGCTACTGTGTATAAATAGTAGTGACTGAGTAGCTTTTGCTACTGGTATGCCCCAGCCTCCAACCATAGGCATTGGACTGAATACAGTCCATAGTGGTGGACATGCCCAGTATCATCCCCCTTCAGCCCTCATCCATACTTGAATAATTATTGGGAGTATTACCCCCTCCTCTGCCCATGCCAGAAATTGGGTAAGGGAAAAATAGATGTTGGGATAGACATACCTCCTATCCCCTATTAATGCGTAAGTTGATTAATAATAAGTGTGGTTGGGACATGTTAACAAGTGAAACAGTCATGAGACATTCTGTGGGGCCCTCAATGGGCATAGTTGGGAGTGGGGAACTGTCTGTTTTTTGTTATTCTGGGTCTCTTTTTTGTTTTCAAATTTGTGCTGTTTTATTACAGTATTTTACAGTATTGTTTTTGAGCCAAACATTAAAGATTAGAAAAAGGGCATCAGTTTCCCATTATACAGCTAATTAGAGAATATTGAGCCCCCCTCACTTTTAATTGTGTGACATAGAAAGCCACTCCCCCTCCCATTGACAAAACGACCTAAGGGCTTATGTAGTATGTGTAACCACATTGTGAGGGGGAAGCACAATGGCCAATAGCATGTCAACCCCCAAGAGTTGAGAAGCCCCCCACCCTATGCCCATGAGTAGGGATGGGCTGGCGGTTCGACCGTTCGTTGAATAGCGAACATTTCCGCGTGTTCGCCCACAATGCACCACAATGGACCACAATGCACCTTTCCACTGGCCTGAAGCTTGTAATTGGCTACAACCTTGCACCTGACCTGTGGTCAGGTGCAAGACTATGGCAATCAGGGCTCAGAGTCCTGATTGGGCAAATTTTGCCCAATCATGGGCTCACATAGCTAAGTCCCGCAGCACACTATATAAGGCTTCCCCGCAGCCCCAGCGTGTGTGTTGCAGGAGTGAATCAGAGAGGAGAGGAGATTGTTGTATATCAGGGTGTATCACTGAGTTATAGCTGAGTTCTGGGAATTTGAATCTGTATTACTGACTTATAGCAGAGTTCTGGAAATTTGAGTCTCTGTCTTGCCAGCTATCAGGGTGTATCACTGACTTATACAGATTTTCCAGAACTCTGCTATATCTTTAATTCTAGATACCATAGAATACCACAGTTGAATCAGAGTTAATCTGTATCTTTAATCTGTATCTTTATCTATTCAGAGTTGAATCTGGGTCTTGCCAGCTATCAGGGTGTTGCAGCCTGCAGGAGAGGAAGTGAATCAGAGATAGTAGAGGACATTGGCAGCCTTGCAGGGAAAATATCAGTGAAATCGCTGATTTATAGCAGAGTTCTGAATATCTTAATCTAGATTACACAGTTGAATCAAAGTTCTGTATATCTTTAATCTATATATCACTCACCATGTCAGAAAGACCAAAAAGGACAGGCAGACGCTCCCAGGCATAGATAAGAGGGCAAACAGCCTCTGTGTCGGAAGGCTGTGCCCCCTGGTCATAGTGGACGTGGTGCATCCTCTGCAGGGGCACGCTTGTCCTTTCTAAATGGTGCTGGCCGTTTTATGCAGCAGCAACATACAGAGGATTTGGTGGATTGGCTAACCAGGCCATCCTCATCCTCCGAGTCCTCTGCCAGCCAGACTTGTAGTGCTTTACAGTCCACCTCAGCTGCCAAAGCATCTAATGCAGCCTCCATGTCCACAGCTACTCCTGCCGTAGCCTCACCATCATACACGGAGGAGTCCGCTGAATTGTTTGACTACAGTGACATGGTGCTTGAGGATGCGCAGCAACTCCAGTGCTCTGATTCAAACTCTGAGGTTGAGGAAGGGAGTAAAATCAGCCTAGAGGGAGGGGGTGCCAGTGACACACAAAGAACTGACACTCATGTTCCCCCAGCAGCTGCAGCATACTTCCAGTTGGCTCCAGTGACGAGGAGATAGGGGGTGATGATGATGATGAGGTCACTGACTCCACCTGGGTGCCTGATCGAACAGAGGAGTCAAAGGAGGAGGAGGAGGAACAACAAAAACGAGGCACAACGTCCTCTATGAGCAACCGTAGCCAGTCCAAGGCATCAGATGTCAGAGCTGCTCAGGTGCAGAGCGCTGTTGTCTCAAAGCACACATCCAGGAACTCTGCTGTCTGGGAGTTCTTCACGACATGTGCAGCAGACTGCAGCGTTGCTATTTGTAAGCTATGTCTGAAGAGGATCAAGCGTGGGAGAAACATCAGCTGCTTGGGTACCACATGCTTGAAGCGACATATGACCACCTGCCATGCATCCCGTTGGCACAACACTTCTCATCGGTCCTCATCTGTCTCTACCCCCACTATATGTCATGCCATGTCTACAACCTCCACTGACAGGGATGATGTTATAGTATTGGGTGTACCAGGTCCTTCCTCAGAATGTGACAGTATCCCATCAGCTGAAGATTTACGCAGTCAGATATCATTGCCCCAGCTGCTGCAGCGTAAGAAAAAATATAGTACTAACCATCCCCTTGCACAGCGTCTAAATGCCACCTTGGCAAAATTACTTGCATTACATCTGCTTCCTTTCCAGCTGGTGGACTCTGCCTCCTTCCGTGAATTTGCCAAATGTGCTGTACCACAGTGGCAGATTCCAAAACGCCAGTTCTTTTCACGGAAGGCCATTCCAGCACTATACCAGCACGTGGAAGACAATGTTATCCAGTCATTGGGAAAGGCAGTCAGCAGCAAGGTGCACATTATTTTAGACACGTGGTCCAGCAAGCATAGACAGGGCCGTTACATTTCCTTCATGGCACACTGGGTAACACTGCTTGCAGCTGGGAGGGATCCAGGATGGGGCTCTGTGCTGGAGCTTGTTCATCCAGCACGCCTCCAGAAAGCTGCTTATATGAGGTCTGTCTGCTCCACCACCTCTTCCTCCTCCTTCTCTGTCTCTGGCGAAGTGGCAGTTAAACCAACGCGTGGCAGGGGCTACACAATGGCTCAAGCAAAAAGATGCCATACTGTGCTTGAGCTGGTTTGTTTAGAGGACAGGAGCCACACCGGGCTGTCGGATATAATCTCTGCACGTGAATACAACACGTTATATATTGGACTTATCAGCCAAGCCTCCAATATATCAGGGATTATTATTTCATAAGAAACTTATACGAGACACAAATATCAATCGTTTATATTTCCTAGAAATTCTCCTAAATTCTTTTAATTGTCTGTGTTTTGCTTTGAAGAATACAATAATCAATAATCGGATAAAAATATATATATATTTATTACGTATACAAAAAAGTTTCAAATCTCATATCATAAACAAAAATTTATAAACCACAATCCATCAGCATATAAAAACTAGCTTCACAATATATGTATCTCCGGTTAGTAACTGCATATATGATTAATATAATTTACCTTATCAGTTAGTAACTGATACACAAATGGTTAATAAACATTTCTGCTTAATACAACATGCATTTCCCAGCAAACAATGTTTAACCAGCCAGCTCTTATAGATATATATATATATCTCTATGCTACATGGATCAACAAAAGATGAGCTAATTTAATGATAAGTAATAAAAATTTATTTAGTGAATCCTCCCCTAATCTCGAGAATTAAATTTCTAATCTTTTGCTTTTTATTTTGTAGTTATATAATTCTTTGCTTATTAATTATAATCACAGTAATTTCCAAATTCAATATATATATTGGTATCAATCTTACAACATTTATTTTTAGGAATAAATCCTTATATCCACTTCTTCATATTTCTATCTGCAGAATAGAAATACTTAGAATTTTTGGAGTTAGCCAGTATCTGAGAAGATACGTTGCAAGAATATCTACAAATATATATAATTACATTAATTCCTTAATTTCATACATTACCTGTCCAATCTGGATTTTAATAAGTCTTGGAATTTTCTATGTGATGCTTTGTTTTGGAATATGTGAAGATTATCTATATCAGATAATCAATGCATGTGAGTTAGAGATTTGGTGAGAGTCAGAGATTTGGTGAGAATCTTGATTGCCTCATGTCCTGGGATCTGCCTGCATCGTGGTGTGAGTCTGAGTGTTGGAATCTCGGACTCTCAGAAGGTCATGTGTAATGCATTTCGGTGTGAGTCTCTCAATGCTGGAATCTCGGACTCTCAGAGGGTCAAGTGTAATGCATTTCGGTGTGAGTCTGAATGCTGGAATCTCCGACTCTCAGAGGGTCATGTGTAATGCATTTTGGTGTGAGTCTGAATGCTGGAATCTCCGACTGATTTGCAACCAACACTTCCACTTCAATTATAGTAAATTTGACGTCACTGGCAATATTATTAATACATCAAATCTAATATTTACTATCCTCTAGAGGGCAGTATTGCACTTCTTAATTAATTCCACCATTTCTTTTTAATATTCTTATCTCGGTTCAAAGTTCAATCTGACGTAACAAAGAACCTCTCTCTCAGTCACTAGACACTGTGTCTCTATCTGACATACCTAATTTATATCCTTACTCCCTTTTAAAATTACTTACTATCAGCTGAATTCTTTTCCAGTTAACTCAACAAAATCTTTTCTTTAGTAAATTTTATTATTTACCAATTATATACTTTCTACAATATTTATTGGAGTATATATTTCCTACTGTAAATATAATAAAATATACCTTGATTATAAACATATATTTTGTGCATATAAATCTATATTACAGAGATATTAACTCTTATTCCTATACCCAAAAGACAAAATATCTTTTGTTTTAAAAACTTAAGACAGACCAATAAATTTAATTATGACACGTCTTAGCACTTAACTCTAGCATTATCACACAAAAACATTCTAGGTTCCTTCATGTCTGGCACTTCTTAAAAAAATATAAAAGACTTCACCCAGGAATGAACTCTGTAAAAAAAAATCTTGTTCATTTCTAAACCTAGAGAAAATTGAAAGAAAAAAACTGTCTTTAAAAACGAAATGGCTACAGGCATCCATTTTAATTTTTCCTTTCTGTAATATACCCGACAGGGCCAGAAATTCTGTCAGCTCTGCAGGGGCAGGCGCAGAGATGGTTAACACCACACCAGGTTGAGCTGGGAATGGTCGTCTGTGATAATGGCAGCAACCTTCTCTCCGCCCTGCACCTGGGTAACTTGACGCATGTACCATGCCTAGCACACGCCCTAAATCTGGTGGTACAGCGTTTCCTAACCAGGTACCCAGGGCTGGCAGAGCTTCTCAGCCAGACCAGAGAAGTCAGCAGCCACTTCAGACGTCATTCCCAGCAAGTGTTCGCCTGGCATAAATTCAAAGAGAATTAAACCTTCCCACAAACCGTCTGATCTGTGACATGCCCACCAGGTGGAACTCAACATTGGCAATGCTGCATTGTCTGCACAAGCAGCAGAGGGCCATCAATGAGTAGACATGTGCACAGCACAAAATTTCGTTTTGAACTAATGGATTAGTCCTAAAATGCAATTTATTTAGTTACTAAAGAAATTCGTTTTCAGTTCTTTAGTATGAAAACTAATTTCATTCATCCGAAAACCAATGGATACAATTACTATTGCAGTGGCTCCTCAGAGGGCTGAGATCGCTGCTTGTTACAGTATCTCTCACTCTCAGCACAATGTGGGCCATATTACATAGTTGGTGCTAATTTAACCAGAGCTGTTGTAAACTTCCCAGAGCCATTATAGCATATGGAGGTTTTCAGTTTACAACAGCTCTGGTTAAGTTAGCACCAACATTGTAATACTGCCCCGTGTCAGGCAAAGCTGTTACAATTACTGACTGTTCGCTGCTCATCACAGCGCTCAGAGTTTCAGTAAAACTAGTAAATAATATTTTTATATATAAGAGGTTAGAACAATATTATTTCCTTGTTTTACTGAAACTCTGAGTGCTGTTACAGTCAGTTACTGTAACAACTGAGCCTGATACATTGTACTGAGAGAGAATGTAACAAGCAGCCGAACTCAGCGCTCACAGCCACAGGATTTAAAGGGCTGAAAAAAAGGATCCTCTCTGTATAATGTTTAGAACATCCTCCTACATTAATACCCCTGTCTGTATAATGTATACAACATCCACCTGCATTAATTAATACCCCTCTCTGTATAATATATAGAACATCCTCCTGAATTAATTAATGTCCCTCTCTGTATAGAACATCCTCTTCAATTTATACCTTTCTCTGTATAATGTATATAACATCCTCCTGCATTAATACCCCTCTCTGTATAATGTATAGAACATCCTCCTGCATTAATTAATGCCCCTATCTGTATAGAACATCCTACTGCATTGGCATGTGGAGGGTGCAGAACTTCGGATGTTGCACTCTTCATTGCTGGTCTCCTTCACTCAATGTAATATCACAAAAAGGACTGAAACTAAAATGTAGTGCATTTTATTTTAGTTTCTTTCGTTTTTTGTACTGAGCAGTTTCGTTTCTCTTGAGTCATACTAAAACTAAATTATCCCAAAATTCGGACTAAATCGTTTTAGTACTAAAACGAATGCACATGTCTATCAATGAGTACCTGTGTGAGTATGGCACAAGGACAGGTTCAGGTCAGCTTGTTCCCCCCCCCCGCAGTGGCTGATGATCAAGGATGCTTGCTCTGTACTGTCACCATTTAAGGAGGCAACGAGGATGGTGAGCAAGGACAGTGCATGCATCAGTGACAATTCCTTTAGTGTTCCTGCTGGAGCGCACTCTGCAGGGAATTATAGATGTGGCACTACAGGCAGAGCAGCGGGAGGAAGAGGACTTCCCTAGCTCTCAAGGTCCCTGTCTTTACACACACAGCATTCCTGCAGGTCCACAGATCAGACAGGAGGAATATTTAAATTGTGGGGGCATTGAAGGTGGGGATTCCTCAAGGGAGGGTTTGTGTTCCCAGAAACCCAAGGACTAGTGCATGACTGGGAGGAGCTATTGCACGATACGGTCATCCTCAGTGACCAGGACCACTCGGAAGCTAATGCCACCTCCAACCTACGCTGCATGAGCTCCCCTATCCTGCAAAGCCTGCTAAAGGACCCCAGGATTCGTGCTTTCAAGGAGAGGGATCATTACTGGTTGGCAACCCTTCTTGATCCACGATACAAGGATAAGGTTGCAGAGCTCATCCTGCCCTCACAGAGGGAGCACAGGATGAAACAACTTGAGGGTGCTCTAAAGCGACACTTGTGTAACACCTTTCCAGGCACTGGTAGGTTATCAAGTGATGACACACGTGCTTCTGAGGCTGAGGAAGAGTGGTGAAGGGGGCCTCTTGACTGATGCCTTTTGCAATTTTTTTAGTCCACGACGCCCAGGGACGTCAAATGTAGGCACCATTGCCAGCGTCTTCACCATATGGTGCAGGACTACCTAGGGGCAAGGGCAGACCTCGATACCTTTCCAGCAGATGATCCACTGGCTTACTGGGTGTTGAGATTGGATCACTGGCCAGAACTTAGCCAATATGCTATGCAGCTACTAGGTTGCCCTTCATCCAGCGTGCTTTCTGAAAGGACGTTCAGTGCCGCTGGAGGTTTTGTCACAGACTAAAGAGTGCATCTGTCCGATGTCCTAAAATGTCTCCTCTTTTCATACAGGCTGCCGCCTCAAGCAGTTGTTTATGAATAGATTATAGGAAAACCATTTACCGTCATTTGAAATGTCATTTTTTTTCTTTTTACATTTTTCTATACATCCTACAAATCCGCCACTTCACAGGCAGGTTATGGGGACCTCCTAGGCACGATATTTGAAGGAATTTTTCGTTCTTTTTTCTTAATCTTCATGTCATGGAAAAATCACTGTTCCTTTAAAAACTTTTTTTTAACTTTTTTTCCTGGTTTCCTGTCCCCCAGGGCACTACCCGGACCCCCATACACCTTTTATGGCAAATATCTTGCATATATGCCCTCTTAGAGGGCACTCTAAAAATTGAACGTTCGAGTCCCATTGACTTGCATTGAGTTCGAATCGTGTTCGCGTTCGAACTCAAACTTTTTCAAATGTTCGTGTTCGAATGCCAACCAAACACGGGGGTGTTCGGCCCATCACTACCCATGAGTGGGATGCTGGAGGGATAATGGCATGTACCCCCATACCCATTTATTAATAGCCCTCACACACCACACATGAGTGGAGCTTTGTGGTTATGCATCTATGTTTTGCCTATTTAGGGCTATATTACAAAGTTGGTGCTAACTTAACCAGAGCTGTTGTTAACTTAACAGCTCCATAGGCTTTAATGGCTCTGGTAAGTTTACAACAGCTCTGGTTAAGTTAGCACCAACTTTGTAATACTGCCCTTAGTTTTAGAAGCACTAGCCAGCCACCATTAAATTAACCCTTGTGGTGCCTGCAAGCTTTCAAGCCATGGTTTGTTTTTCCCAAAATGAATTTAAAGGCCAAAATTCAAATGAAACAAAATGCAGCAGATAAAGCATTCAGATGAACTAAATTGTCTGAAATAAAAAAATGGAACAAAATATGATTTTTTTTTGCTATTGTAGCGCTGTGTTTAAATTGTCTTTCTGAATTGAAACACTATTGCCACTAGAGGGAGCCAGAGTGTGTATGTGTGAAAGACTATGCTGGACTTAAGGACTATATCTCTCAGAAACCCTCGGGGAGGCAGAAGGAAGTGAGCGCACTGGCGCCAGGAAGAGGAGAGCATCGTGTGCAGCGTGGACAGAATGAGCAGAGCCGCGTATGTAGTGAGTCGCATGAGAGACACTGTCCAGGATCAAGGACAGATTGGAACGTGGAGAGTCAGCGTTATCCAGTGCTGGTGATCCGGGAAGGAGTGTGCATCATCTCACATTGCATTCCGCTGAGTGATTCCTGTGACAGGCGTGTTCCAGAAAGACCTCGAGTAAGGAGGCTTTGGACGGGGCAGAGCACGGGCAGCATTCGATTCCTGGCTGAGGAGATTCGGTATCGGGAGTGCGGATTTTGGCAGCACCGGGTTCCAGACGGCAAAGAGAAGGACCTTCTGGCCGAGTCATCGGTTCGGGACAAGTTGTTTCGCCAGATGGGTGAGTGGCCTCAGGCCTACAGCTTCCATATCAGTGCGCACTTATCATTGCTTCAAATTTAAGGGCCCCAACGTTGACTAGTCAAAGATATTTTTGTTCATCCAGTGAACTTAGTACCCGGGTACCCTAGGAAATAGTTTAACGAGTATCTTTTTCTGAGCGTGACTCAAGACCAAAAAGGACTGAGGGCCTTATCGATCGTTAACCACCATTTTATGCAGTTACGCTATGTAATACAGTCCGATTTATTTCATGCTTACAGTATATGTGTACTTATTGCCTTCTATTACTTCAGTAAAGCATAACTTAGAAAAATCCATATTGGTGTGCTGGTGTACAGTGAATTGTTAGTGCGGTGAGACTATCCTGGGTTTATTCAGCGGCTCCTCCGGGGGTGAGACTGAGCACTACACTATGTACAAGTCTATTGAATTATATAGTTTATTATATATTTATTCTATTATTATTTAGTCATCATTTCATGCTGTGGGTTAATTTTTTTTGCCTTGTCTCCAGTACAACTAATATATTAGTTTAAAACTATTTAAAAATCCAAAGAGTGAATTAATTTGCCATGCATACTTACATTCTAATAACTTATGCTATTCATCTTAATTAGCAATTCACAGTTTTTATTTTTGCAACTTTCATTTGGAACGCATCTTAAGATACTCTTGTTTACTTACCAAGGACAGATTTTATTTAGCTTATCATATTGAACTGGGCTCATTATAGCTACATTAGAACTATATCAACTTTAGATAAATATGGTGTCCGTGATAAAGTATACTTCTCCAAGTTTGAGGTAGGAAAGAAGACAGATTAATTACATCCTACAAATATTAGGTAATACAGAACGTGACTCTTCTTTGCCTCACAGCCCATGTACAGTCAAGGGTTGGCTTGGTTATACAATGGCAAGAAAAAGTCTATGAACCCTTTGCAAGTATTCATCATAAAATGTCATCTCAACTTCATCAAAGTCACAAGTATAAAAGACCCAATACACAATGTTCAGGAGGAATTTGTTGACCAGTAGACATGTTCACTGCAAAAAAAGTTCATTTTGTTTAGTTTCATATCGATCTTTTACGTTTTTTTCAGTTTGTTTCGGTGCATTCGTTATGTTACCGCGGTTAGTATTTCAGACTCATTTGTTATTTCAGGAGATAAGTAATTCGTATTTCGGACCGCCTCGTATTTTGGGAGATTAGTAGAATACGTATTTCGGATCAATTTGTATTTCGGGAGATTAGTGCAAGTCGTATTTCGGATTGATTCGTATTTCATTTTAACCCCTTATGGACCAATGACGTAATGTTTACGTCATAAATGCATTGACTTTAAAGACCCTTGGTCCTCAAAACAAAATAACTAATTAAACCCTTAATTAGTTATTTCAGAATGTGATATCTGTAATAAAAATTAAAAAAACATAGGGTAAAACCCTTCTACACCAAGTGCTCCAGCAACCAGCTAATCGTGCACTCACAAACGGTGGATAAATAAGGCAAGTAAGCATCCAGTCAAGTTCTAGCTTCTCCTGAATTAATGGAGAAGTTAGACCTTCACTGGATTCTTACTTGCCTTATTTAACCACTGTTTGTGAGTGCAAAATTAGCTGGTTGCTGGAGCACTTGGTGTCGAGGGGTTTTACCCTATGGTTTTTTTCTATTTCAGAATGTGAAACAGATTAATTTAATTACTTACACTAGGGTACAAAAAAGAAACATAGTCCTGAAATATATTTCAGCATCAAGGACCGCAGCATTAGCACTGCAATGAAAATACCAAAAATAAAATATCAGCCGGTACTAAAGGAAAATACCAGCTGGTACTACATTGAAAATACTAAAAATAAAATATAGCTGGTACTACAATAAAAATACCACCCATACAAAATAGAATACAGCTTGTACTACAATGAAAATAGCAGCCAGAAATAAAATACCAGCAGGTGCCAAAATAAAATACAGCCAGCCCTACAGTAAAAATACCAGCCGTACAAAATAAAATGCAGCCGGTACTACAATAAAAATACCAGCTGTACAAAATAAAATACAGCCGGTACTACAATAAAAATACCAGCTGTACAAAATAAAATACAGCCGATACTACAATAAAAATAGCACCCATACAAAATAAAATACAGCCGGTACTACAATGAAAATAGCAGCCAGTAATACCAGCAAGGTACCAAAATAAAATACAACCGGTAGTACAATAAAAATACCAGCCATACAAAATAATCCCATAGGTTTCAATGTAAAAAATATTCCTCGTTTTTATTAAATATTTATTCAACTGTTTATTCTTTACTCTTGCAGAAAAAAGTCTCTAATTATTTTTTAGGGTTTTTCAGGCATTTTTTGGTGAAAGTTTTGGATTCCTAACTTATTTTAATACAACAAGGCTTTTTTTCTTTGCCGAATTTAGCGGGGTTTTTTTCTTCAGTCTAGCTGTGTTCGGCGGGGGCTGTCTATGGTGCTGAAACCTCTTCAGCACCAAGGACAGCAGCCCCTCAGGGCCCAAGAGCCCTGAGTAGCTGCTATCCATGGTGCTGAAACCTATTCAGTGCCAAGGAAAGCAGCCCCACCAAATGCAGCCAGACTAAAGTAAAGAAAAAAACCTCTGGCCGATCATTGCGGCCCCCCAGTGTGGGCTGACATCATGGATGTCAGCCCAGCCTCTGGGACCCCGGCCGCACAAATAGACGTCATCGCACTGGCCAACATCTTGGATGTCGGCCAAGGTTCTGGGATCTCCCCCTGCTGACTGGCTTCATCGCACATAGCGTCATGATGTCAGTTTGGGAGTTAACCCTTAGCTGCCACCTATGGTGGAGATAGGGGGTTCATTATAACCCCCTATCTCTCGATCCGTGGCAGTTAGGGGTTACTGTTTGGTATCATTGGAATGGCCAGACCATGTTAAATGTAAGGAAAAAAATAAAATAAAAAATAAATAGGTTTATTTTGTTTTATTAATGCAGCAATATTGTTCCCATTTCAATTATAATGTGGACAATGATGCTGCACTAACGATTTTTTCTATGGGGGCGTTTGCTAAAAATCACGTAATTTCCCCCCAAAAAATGTAACGAGTCCCCATTTCTAATTTTTTTAACAAGCGCACCTGTAGCGCTCACTCCTGGAGGAGCCGCTGATTAAACCTCGGGTTAGTCCCACCGCACTAGGGAATAAATATACACCAGCACTGTTGTGGATTTTATAGATTATATACTTTATTGATCCCAATAAATTGACACATATAATGCAAATACGGTATATGAACGACAGGATTTCGTAATGCGGGAAAACACGCGGCGGCAAAAGGAAAAAGATTAACCCCCTCAGTTCTGGAGTGGGAGTGTAATGTCTCAAAAAGGTGTACGTGTATTGATTCATGTACCCGGGTACCGTATTCAACTGGCCAGTGAATGTAATAAACAAATCTTCGACTAGTCAAGTTGGGGCCCTGTAGAATTTGACAATAAGGCAGCGTGCTGGATTATACTTGGATTTGCGGCCTGTAAGGCCTCTCACTCATCCATTAGACAGTCCGTCCCACTGCCCGATCAAGGATGTCTCTCCGCTTGTCCTCCGGAACTCTGTGCCACCGGATCCGCTCTCTTGCTCGTCCGATCTCCAACTCGAGAACTACGGCCTACCGCCTGCACTCCCTATGGATCATCGCGGTCTCCTTACAAGGGGTCCAACTGGAACTGAAGTTCTGTGAAAACCTCTCAGCTGTAATGGGTATACCTCCACAAGTCACTGTCCCGATCTCCAGCGCCCTCGAGGTAGCGTCTGCGCTCCAGCCTGGTCTCGATCTCTGGCAGTCTCACTTGCATCCTCTGTCTTTCGCCGCTCAGCTCACTCTGGCGCTCCTCTGCACGAGGCTGCTTACATCTTTCCTCTCTGTCCCACCCACTTCCTGTCTCCGCCGCAAAGCCTGATGGATATTGTAGTTCGTTTAGGTCCCGCATTGTCCATATGGCTTTTGTCTCCCTCTGGTGGCTAAAACCGAGTAATTGCAGCAACACAGTTTTAAACAGCGCTACACACCCCATGGAAAATATAACCACAAAGGCTCGCATGATAAAATGTTAAAAAAAACTTTACACACTGTAGATGATTGTTTATTCAAATTTTATTGCATTGTTTGTTATAATATTCAGGCAGGACATAACCTATACATATAATAATAATATATTATGAATCTGCCGAGTCTGCTGGAAACAATGATATATAATTAGTCTTGGCCGTATAATAAAATGTCACTTCAAATCGCGTTTAAACATGATGAGCGAAACAGGTAAAAATGAGCTCAGCACACAGGGGTGAAATTTATTTATTTATTTATAAAGTATTTTACCAGGAAGGATACATTGAGCTTTCTCTCGTTTTCAAGTACGTCCTGGCTCAGCAGTGAAAGGGTTAAGGCTAATGTCAGATGAACGCAGTCAGAGCGCACTCTGCGTGCGTGCACAATGGACGGACGTACTGATGGAAGATATTGTAGATACCACACAATCCGTTTTTCTTGATGGACATAGAAAAAAAAAAGGTAATTATGGGAAACAAAATGAATATGAAAAATGATACAAATTTGAAAATGATATGAAAAGCCATTTTGTGCGTCAAGGTACTGGACAGCACAAACGCGCTCTGTCTGACTTCGTGTCATCACACACACAGAACGCAATGCGGACCTGGCGCACTCTGCGCGTCCGTCCTAGAGGTTTTACGTTCTTGCCTAAATTGCGTCCGTTGCCATCTGCGTGGTCCGTGTGCACTTTGGTGCGCAAGTACACCATGTGTGGGTCTCTATTGATCATGATTCTAAACTATGACAGACGTTAAACTGTGCGGCGACACGGACGTCATGACTGCGTTCGTCTGACGGGGGTCTTAAGCTGTTGAACGAGCCACCGAAAATCAGGGCATTTCACTGACATTTAGGTGCTTTTCGGCATTCTCTGAATAGATTAACCATTACTTGTCTATGGGAATTTCACTGCTGCCGAATTGCACCTATGGCACCATGGCGCTGTCCATGGCCTAAGGTGTTGAATACAACATATTCAGCACTGCCAATGGATAGGGGCAAGGTGCTGAGTCTAAGTGAAATGGTATAACGTAGTAATCCCTAAAAACAAAATGATTTAGTTTTTTATACCGGTTCATTTTAATTCCGCTTCAGTCCGGATCGATTTGTTTTCATTCTGTTTTCGGACCATTTTGGATGGAACCGATTCCTACTGCATAAGCACTTCCAAAGTGTGAATCAGTAAATTTCGTCCATATTTTGATTTGGCCCGAAACAAAACGCACATCTCTACTGACCAGTCTTACTTACAGACCTGATTCAGCTCA
This sequence comes from Leptobrachium leishanense, assembly GCA_009667805.1. Lineage (NCBI taxonomy): Eukaryota > Metazoa > Chordata > Amphibia > Anura > Megophryidae > Leptobrachium > Leptobrachium leishanense. The sequence continues at coordinate 224,933,017 of CM019066.1, read as the reverse complement.
GTCGTGTTCTGAGGGTGTCTGACATGACCAGCTCTCTTCTGGTCATTCCACAGCATTTCTTTGGGGCTACAGTCTGTGATCTGACAGATTTTTCAGGATTTCCCTTTTTTCTTTTTTTTTTATAAACTTTACTTATAGATTCAGGTTGACAGTGCAATAGAGTAAACTTTCATTACATAAGTATTATGGTCTTCCCCCTTCCACAGGTGAGGAAGCTAGACTTCTAAGGAGACTAGGGATGAGCTGTTTGGTTCGATCGGTTCGGAGTTCGATTCGAACATTGGCCGTTTGAAAGTTCGCGAACTTCAGACTTTGGAATAAAGTATAAAAAATGCCTAAAAAAAAATTATCTAGAAATAAAGAGACTCTTTACTGCAGAATATTATAAGCAACGGTTTATTAGATCTTGAATTAAAACACGAATATTTTTAACATTGAAGCCCATGGGATAAAACATTCTTGTTACTAAAACATCAGGCAGACGCGGCCCTCTAATCAGGCACTGTAGAGGGCAGCCTGCCGGGGCCTCCCAAGGATCCCCTTGAGGAGCATGCAGCCACCGGATGACAGAGCAGCGACTGTGCGGGCTAGCCGTCCGGGTGCATGTGGCAGAGACAGGCGGCGCAGGGAGGGAGCCACTGCACCTGCGGCCACGGCAGACCTCCCCCCCACAACCAGGATCCAGGGAGCCCCCACTGACCACCAGGCTAAGGTAAGGCCTAAAAAAAATTATCTAGAAATAAAGAGACTCTTTACTGCAGAATATTATAAGCAACGGTTTATTAGATCTTGAATTAAAACACGAATATTTTTAACATTGAAGCCCATGGGATAAAACATTCTTGTTACTAAAACATCAGGCAGACGCGGCCCTCTAATCAGGCACTGTAGAGGGCAGCCTGCCGGGGCCTCCCAAGGATCCCCTTGAGGAGCATGCAGCCACCGGATGACAGAGCAGCGACTGTGCGGGCTAGCCGTCCGGGTGCATGTGGCAGAGACAGGCGGCGCAGGGAGGGAGCCACTGCACCTGCGGCCACGGCAGACCTCCCCCCCACAACCAGGATCCAGGGAGCCCCCACTGACCACCAGGCTAAGGTAAGGCCTAAAAAAATTAAAATCTGAGGACATTTTTAAATGTCCCCAGGCACATAAAATAAAACTTTTTTTTTCTTTCTCTACCTGGCTGAATGTATTTAATTATATATATTAGATACATTCAGCCAGGTAGAGGGGGTGGCATGTGGGCTGCGCGGGGTCTCAGGCAGTGTTTTTTTTTGTGTGTATGTTTTTAGCAAATTTATAGGGGAAGGTAAGGGCAGGTATTATATATATATATATATTCTTATAAATATATATATCCAGACTTGTATTACACAGACATTTTGGCAACTAATTGCCCCCCCCCCCCATTTGGCTGATCCCTCCAGAAGAAATGTTGAACCTGATAGAGCAGAGAATAATATATATATTCTCTGCTCTGTCGGGTTCAACATTTCTTCTAGTGGGATCAGCCAAATGGGGGGGGCGCATTTAGTTGAGATTGTCCACATGCCACCCCCCCATGTGCGTATGTGTATATTTGGTCTGAGGTCTGTGGGTGGGTATATATACAGTTGTGTTCAAAATTATTCAACCCCCAATGCTGTAAAGGGTTTTAGGGAATTTAGTGTACATTTGTAATTGTATTCAGAATGAAATCCTACAAGGACTTTTTAAAGAACCATATGCAACTAAAATGACATCAATTGGTTTTGTAATACAATAGTAAATGTTTCTTTTGTGAATTCTTCATTGACACAATTATTCAACCCCTTAAAGACTACCACTCTGAAGAACAGAGGTTCATTCAAGTGTTTTCAATCAGGTATTGAAAACACCTGTGGATGTCACGGAGCAGCAAGAAAGCATAATAAGCACCAATTAGGCAGCTTTAAAATGACTGTGATACTCAGCTCCTTCTAGACATTTACTGGTGTGGTTACAAACATGGTGAAGTCAAGAGAATGGTCCAGGAAGACAAGAGAAAAGGTGATTACTCTTCACAGGAAGGGCAATGGCTATAAGAAGATTGCAAAGATGTTAAACATACCAAGAGAGACCATAGGAAGCATCATTCGCAAATTCAAGGCAAAGGGCACTGTTGAAACACTACCTGGTCGTGGCAGAAAGAAGATGCTGACTTCGACTGCTGTGCGCTACCTGAAGCGTAGTGTAGAGAAAAGTCCCCGTGTGACTGCTGAGGAACTGAGAAAAGATTTGTCAGATGTGGGTACTGAAGTTTCAGCTCAGACAATACGGCGCACACTGCGTAATGAAGGCCTCCATGCCAGAACTCCCAGGCGCACCCCCTTGCTGTCTCCAAAGAATAAGAAGAGTCGACTGCAGTATGCCAAAAGTCATTTGGACAAACCACAGAAGTTTTGGGATAGTGTTCTGTGGACTGATGAAACAAAATTAGAACTGTTTGGGCCCATGGATCAACGCTATGTTTGGAGGAGGAAGAACAAGGCCTATGAAGAAAAGAACACCTTGCCTACTGTGAAGCATGGTGGGGGGTCAATCATGCTTTGGGGCTGTTTAGACTAGAGCAACTAGAGCATGGTTGCAGATTAAAGGCTGGAACATTTTGGAGTGGCCATCGTAGTCACCTGACTTAAATCCGATTGAGAACTTCTGGTGGGACTTAAAGAAAGCAGTTGCAGTGCGCAAGCCTAAGAATGTGACTGAACTGGAGGCTTTGCCCATGACGAATGGGCGAAAATACCCGTAGATCGCTGCAAGACACTTGTGTCAAGCTATTCTTCACGTTTAAAAGCTGTTATAACTGTAAAAGGATGTTGTACTAAGTACTAAGATTGAATGTCACTTGGGGGTTGAATAAAACTGATAATGATGTGAGCACAGAAAAGACATTTGTGGTTATTTCATTATAAATTTTATGTTATATTTGTCTGACCTACACGTGCCTCTTTGATTTAATTGTAAGCAAGATGACTGAATGATCAAAATCAATGTCAAACTGGCCAAAACACTCAATTTCAGTGGGGGTTGAATAATTTTGAACACAACTGTATATATATATATCTGCATGCTGATATATACGTATATATATAGGTCTGCGTGTTGGTATATACGTATATGTCTATGTGTGGTATCAATGCATCCCTACTCTATACACAGCTCTCCGTGTCCCTATAATATATATGATCAGGGGTTACCTTTTTTATATTTTTATACTATTCCTATTAAATTAGCAGTAATTTTTGATGTATTTTATTCAGTAGAAACCTTTTTTTGCCTATATAACATGTGCTTTGTGAAAATAAAACGGTTTTGTGTGTACATTTTAATTTAGTTAGTGGATTCCTGTCCAGTGCGGTGAGAAGCAAACGTAATGCAGTGTAGACACGCTGCGAGGCAGAGCTGAGGGGAGTGAAGTCAAGCCTGCAAAATGTTTGCTTCTCTTCGCTTTGCTTCGCTACGCTGTGCGTCGCTACACGCGCAGTGTGTCTCAGCCTTTATTCCCGCATCGCTAGCTTACCGAATCAGTTTGTGTACTTGTTACTGACCCTGCTTGTTCTGAGGACCCGATCTATTGCCGACTTTGCCTGCCATTTGACTATTCTCTTTGTGTATTCCCTGCCTGTTCTGTTTGCTTCCTGTTGCTACTGGTGTGCACCGATTCTCACCATATACAGTAGCGCAGTACAAGTGCGTAAACATTGCTGACCCGGTTTTGTTATAGCTGCTGATGTAATTGAATAGATCGGGAATCTCTTCTGCATTACCAAAACCTCCACCACTGCACTCTTCCACAACACCACAGAGGGGTTACGGTGTGAAGGCACTTGCTGCCACCAAAGGCACCATATTTGGGTGCACTGACGCCTGTACCAGATTCATATCATTTTAATAGTTGACCGCAGGGTCCAACCCTGCACTCTTCTACAATACCGCAGAGGGGTTACGGTGTGATGGCACTGTTGCCGTCACTAAAGGCCCAATTTTAAAGCACCTATTGTTACTTTCATTCAAAGCCTGCATAAGTTTCACCATAATTTTACCAAAAAAAATCACTAAACTTGTTCTGCGTGTTCTAAAATGTCTCCTCTTTCATACAGGCTGCCGCCCCAAGCAGTTGTTTATGAATAGATTAAAGGAAAAACATTTACTGTCATTTGAATTGTCATTTTTTTGTTTTAAAATGTTTCTATGCATCCTACAAATCCGCCACTTCATGGGCAGGTTATGGGGACCTCCTAGGCACGATATTTGAAGAAACTTTTCGTTTTTATTCTTAACCTTTATTTCATGGAAAACTCACTGTTCCTTTAAAAATGTTTTTTTTAAAAACTTTTTGTCCTTGTTTCCTGTCCCCCAGGGCACTACCCGGACCCCTATACACCTTTTATGGCAAATATCTAGCATATATGCCCTCTTGGAGGGCACTCTAAAAATCGAACGTTTGAGTCCCATTGGCTTACATTGAGTTTGGATTGTGTTTGAGTTCGAACTCGAACTTTTGAAATTGTTCGAGTTCGAAGTTGAACCGAGCACGGGGGCGTTTGGCTCATCCCTACTCTGTACAGCGTACCTGGATCTGCCCTCATGCCAACTCCCACCACACAAGGCCCAGAACCCTCTTGATAACTTTGTGCAGTGAGGTTCTGTAAGGGTGTGCGCTTTCATCTGCATCCTGGGCTCACACTCTGGGTAAGTTCCTGACACTATCTCTCTCTTCGCTTCTTCAGTGTCTTCTTCGCTGGTGCCTCTTCACCCCTGGTTCCTCTCTCAGTTGGGGTACCTCAAGCTCTGTTTTGGGTCCCCCAATCTTTTCGATATATACCACCACTCTTGGCAACCCGATCTCTTTCTATGGTTTCCAATATCATCTCTATGCTGATGACAACCAAATCTACCTTTTCTCTACCAATTTCTCTCCTCCTCTGTTGGACCGTGGTACTGCCTGCCTGTCTGCTGTCTCCAACCAGATGACTTCTTATTTCCTAAGCTTAACCTCTCTAAAATTGAACTTCACGTCTCCCCTCCCTCTAAACCCAACGCTCATACACCCATTTCTCTTCAGGTGAATGGTGCCACTATTACTTCTACCTCACAGGCTCATTGCCTCAGTATCCTCTGATCTCTGAGACTCTGATCTCTCCTTCACTCAGTGGCGGAACTACCAGGGTCGCAGCGGTCGCAACTGCGACTGGGCCCTGACAATTCCACCACTTGAGGGGGCCCACTCGCTTGGGGAGAAGTTCGGCGGCTAATTTCCACCAGCGCATCGGCGAGCGCCGCCGCTGCACTATTTTTGCAGCAGCCGCGATCGGCGGGTTCCAATGATGAGCCTCGTCATCCTGATGATTGAATTGATCCTAAGTTAAGTTCCTCCCGTCCCTCTCTCCCTGCTCGCTCGCCTGCTCCGCCTCCGCCTGCACGTGTGTCCATGTGTGTGTGGGTGAGGCCAAGGAGACAGTGAGCATCGAGCGAGCGGGCCGGCCTGGAATTAATGCGCAGCCAGAACTCCTCGCGGCCGGAACTCTTCCTCTCTGGGCGGCTCCAGTCCTATGGCCCATGAGTCACACTGTCAGTCTGTCTGGCACCCACCACATCGCTGCAGCAGACTCCTGTGGCGTGCCCTGGCCGTGACAGTCACTGATTGTCCCAGTGCTTGCCTCCCACTCACCCACTCTGAGCTGGCCACAAACGTTCCGTTCCGAGTTCCGACCCGGTCACATTCCACACATTCAGCTGGGCCTGGCGCCACCACCGCACCGCTGCAGCAGACTCTGCCCATGACAGTCACTGTCTGTACTGAGGCCACAAATGTCACATGACATCATAATTTCAGCATCAGCACGCCACCTGACTCAGGTAATTATGTTCAAAATCAAATTGGGGGGGCCGTCTCAATATGGATTAAAGGCCCCATGGCACCCTGCCTGGCTCCCCGGGGGGCCCTCCAATATGGCAGGCAGCCTGGCCTGCATTATCATGGGGGCTGGGGGGCCCTTCCAATATGGCAACCAGGCCTGCATTACCGTGGGGGCTGGGCCCATGAGTACCATGGGGGGCCCTTGAGTACTGTGGGGGGCCCTTGAGTATGGTGGCCTCAGCTCAGCCTGCGTTACTGCGGGGGGCTTTCAATAAGGTCGCCTGCATTACGGGGGTCCCTTTCAATAAGGTGGCCTGCATTACGAGGGGCCCTTTCAATAAGGTGGCCTCCTGCATTACGGGGGGGCGCTGTGTCTACCATGCCAATTGCATTCCGTTTGAGATTCAGGCTGATCCTGTTTGTTCTGCTTTCCGCACTTGGCTGTAACATTTGCCGCACTTGGCTGTAACGTTTACCGCACTTGGCTGTAAGGTTTACCGCACTTGGCTGTAACGTATACCGCACTTGGCTGTAACATTTACCGCACTTGGCTGTAACATTTACCGCACTTGGCGGTAACATTTACCGCACTTGGCTGTAACGTTTACCGCACTTGGCTGATACAATTGGCAAATGAGAAGACTGGGGTTTTATGAATTGAAAAGAGTGGGGAGGGTTAATGAAAAGGAGTAGGGGGTTTTAAATGAAATGAGTTGTATTGCTGTGCAGCTCTGTGATACAGATATGCTCATACATAGTGCATGTTTCTGTGGATTTTATTGTTCAACCAATTAGAGTGGCTGTGATCCAGTATACTTGACATGCATGGCTGATCTTAGTAAAAATGGTTGAATTTAAACATCAAATAATTTTATTTGATTATCTCAATAGATACAACATTAGCTCCTTGCCTAAAGAGCTTGCATACTATTAGCTGTCATATGCTTTATTTACAGAAATATATAATGTTGTCATCCACTCAGTCCAAGAGCGGTGCTCACAAGCGTAAAAAGGCAAAGGAAGAGCAGATGAAACTTCAAAAACTCCCTAAAATAAACCAGGTCTTCTCCACTCCTAAAACTGTGGCTCAGAGTTCTAAGGTTAGCAGTTAGAAAAAATCGTTAGTGCAGCATCATTGTCCACAACTGAAAAAAGTATTGAAGAAGAAAGTGCAAATATTGCACAAATTGGTGAGATGGCAGTCATTGAGGGCACTCATTCCACCGAGTCTACACTGGAAGACGAGAACATAGATCCACTTGAAGGCAGCAGCTCAATGCAAGACCAACCTTTAGACACCACCAACATTGACGATTCAGATCTGGCGAGCATTAGAGAATCTTCAAGTGCAGTGGGAAGTAGTGTAGTGGGTGAGAAATGTGTGACCGATAGGGGGCATTTCCCAGTCACCATCACAGATACAAATGTAAAAAAGTTTATTTTAGCTCATGGCCCATGTAGACCTCCAGGACCTTTCCCGTGGGATAATGATGCACAGAAAAGGTGCTTTTCTGAGAGTTATTATGAGAGAGTGACCAAGACAGGGCTTAAACTATCTGTAATGTGGCTTTGTTGCTCTCCAAAGCTTAATGCTGCGTACTGTGAGCCATGCTGGCTGTTTGCAGACCGTAAAAAGATGGGATTTGAACCTGCATGGGCAAAAGGGATCCAGAAGTGGCAGAGGCTGTCTGCAAGAATTCAGATTCATGAATCTTCACAAACTCATATGGAAGCATGTGTAGTCTATGATCATTGGAGGCGTAATAAAACAATTGATGAGGAAAATGAAAACCAGATTAGAAGGGAAAAAAACCTTTGGAGGCAAGTCTTACACAGAATTGTTAATGTGACATTAACAATGGCAATGTGTAATCTAGCCTTTCGTGGTCACCGAGAGCGTCTGGGAGAGGTTAACAATGGGAACTTTCTCTCCATCATAGAGCTGCTGGCAGAGTATGATCCAATTTTAAAGGAACTTCTCCAGTTACCCCAAGGCACGTTAAAATATTTGAGCAAACAAATACAAAACCAATTAATAAAAATTCTATAAAAAAAAAGTGCAAAATGAAATTGTGTCTGAAATACAAGAAGCACAATTTTATTACATAATAATGGACACAACACAGGATATATCCAAAGTTGATCAAATGAGTCAGATATTTCGATATGTCTCTGTGGAAAGAGATCAGAATCTGAGAGCTTGCAGTGTCACAGTAAATGAGGCTTTCTTAGGGTTCATGCCATTGAGGATCAGAGAGCAGCAGAGATTGAGCGTAATATTGTTGCCTGCGTAGAGAGCAAGAGCCTTGATTTATCAAAGTGTCATGGTCAGGGTTATGATGGTGCAGGAACAAAGAGTGGTGTTTATTCTGGTGTACAGGCTCGGATAGCAAAGAGGGAAAAGAATGCCTTGCATGTCCATTGTGCAGCACACAATCTAAATTTAGTGATTCAGGATGCTGTAACTGAAATAGCAGAAGTGTCCTCATTCTTTGATGTGGTACACAATTTATACACCTTCTTTGGGGAAAGTGTACGCAGATGGGCCTTTCTCTCCTCATTCACGTCTGAATCTTCTGTGACATTAAAACGGCTTTGCCCTACAAGGTGGTCTTCTAGACACGATTCTCTGCTTGCACTGCGGTTCCGTTTTGTTGACATCATGCAGGCTTTATCAAAACTTATACTCCTCTCATTGTTGGATATAATCTCTGCACGTGAATACAACACGTTATATATTGGACTTATCAGCCAAGCCTCCAATATGTCTATATTGGACCTACTGGACCTATCTCGGCAGTTGCCTCCAATATATCAGGGATTATTATTTCACAAGAAATCCATACGAGACACAAATATCAATCGTTTATATTTCCTAGAAATTCTCCTGAATTCTTTTAATTGTCTGTGTTTTGCTTTGAAAAATACAATAATCAATAATCGGATAAAAATATATATATATTTATTACGTATACAAAAAAGTTTCAAATCTCATATCATAAACACAATTTATAAACCACAATCCATCAGCATATAAAAACTAGCTTCACAATATGTGTATCTCCGGTTAGTAACTGCATATATGATTAATATCATTTACCTTATCAGTTAGTAACTAATACACAAATGGTTAATAAACATTTCTGCTTAATACAACATGCATTTCCCAGCAAACAATGTTTAACCAGCCAGCTCTTATAGATATATATATATATCTCTGCTACATGGATCAACAAAAGATGAGCTAATTTAATGATAAGTAATAAAAACTTATTTAGTGAATCCTCCCCTAATCTCGAGAATTAAACTTCTAATCTTTTGCTTTTTATTTTGTAGTTATATAATTCCTTGCTTATTAATTTTAATCACAGTAATTTCCAAATTCAATATATATATTGGTATCAATCTTACAACATTTCTTTTTAGGAATAAATCCTTATGTCCACTTCTTCATATTTCTATCTGCAGAATAGAAATACTTAGAATTTTTGGAGTTAGCCAGTATCTGAGAAGTCTCAGTCTACGTTGCAAGAATATCTACAAATATATATAATTACATTAATTCCTTAATTTCATACATTACCTTTCCAATTTGCATTTTGATAAGTCTGCCTTGGAATTCCTGATGTAATATTTTTGGAATGTGTGAAGATTATCGATATCAGATAATCAATGCATGTGAGTGTTAGATTTGGTGAGAGTCAGAAATTTGGTGAGAATCTTGATTGCCTCATGTCCTGGGATCTGCTATGTGTACTGGACATCTGAATGCATTGCGGTGTGAGTCTGAATGCTGGAATCTCCGACTGACTTGCAACCAACACTGCCACTTATTATAGCCAATTTGACGTCACTGGCAATATTATTGGTATATCAATTATAATATTTACTATCCTCTAGAGGGCAGTATTGCACTTCTTAATTAATTCCACCATTTCTTTTTAATATTCTTATCTCGGGTCAAAAGATCAATCTACACAAAGACCTTCTCTTCTCCCAGTGTATAGACACTGTCTCTACCTATCATCTCTGATTTATATCCTCACTCCCTTTTGGTTACTCAGAGTCCTATCAGCTGAATTCTTTTCTGGTTAACTCAACAGAATCTATTCTTTAGTAAATTTTATTATTTACCAATTATATACTTTCTACAATATTTATTGGAGTATATATTTCCTACTGTAAATATAATAAAATATACCTTGATTATAAACATATATTTTGTGAATATAAATCTATATTACAGAGAAATTAACTCATATTCCTATACCCAAAAGACAAAATATCTTTTGTTTTAAAAACTTAAGACAGACCAATAAATTTAATTATGACACGTCTTAGCACTTAACTCTAACATTATCACACAAAAACATTCTAGATTCCTTCATGTCTGGCACTTCTTAAAAAAAATATAAAAGGCTTCACCCAGGAATGAACTCTGTAAAAAAAAATCTCGTTCATTTCTAAACCTAGAGAAAATAGAAAGAAAAACTGTCTTTCAAAACAAAATGGCTACAGACATCCATTTAAATTTTTCCTTTCTGTAATATACCCGACATAACCCCCCTTTGGTTTCATCTATTTATTGATCAAATAAAATTGAGGAAAACATACAATATCTCCCCCCTTTACCAATTAGGCTAGGTTTTCACCTTTCGCAACACGTTTTTCTTCTTTCATCCATTTAATAATTGAAGATGCAGTGTTTTTAAACTTCAATGTACGTACTTTCTTTGTTAGTACAATCATCCAGACAGTTAGAAACATAATTACTATACAAATCACAATCTCTGTAATCTTTGGCCCGTTATAAGCATATAGCAATTGATGATCAATCTGTGAATACATTGGAGCATAAATTGTTAGATTATCTTTTTATTAGAAGTTCAATAGTATGGTCAGGCTAGTTCTTTAGCAAAGATTTCAAATCTGGATTCATAGGTATCTCTTGCCCTTGGAATACGACAATGATTTGTATCTCTTCATACCAGACTTCATTTATAAAAAAAATAACTTCTCGATAACAACTCTTGATTCTTTAGAAACTTTCACGAGAATCACTGGTGTAGGTATGAACACTCTCTGTTTTGTACCAGATCCTTCCGGTAAAAATTTGCTTCTCTCTCTGTAATAAAACAGCGGTTGAAATAAAATATGCGGCAAATCTTTTCCTTCGGTGGTTCTTGTACATAGCAATCAACGGTGTCCTGGCTTTATCCAGCATGTCTTTCAGGCTTGCATGAGCTTGATTCGCATGGGACTTTAGCACTCTCCTTGGAATTGTGCGGAAAACCATAGAATTTCCAGATAATCGCAGTCTCCTTGGTGGTCCGATTCATCTTTGCGGATTAGCGTCGCAGTTCGGATTAACCACTTTTCTCAATTTCTATTGAAAGAAAGAATATAAATAACTATTCATAGACTAGCGATTTCACTCACATTCCCTATAGATACCTTGATCTCTGATTAAATTTAATTAACCGTACGTATCTAGTCTATCTACTAGCTTGAGTTAAACATCTGAATACTGGGAAGAAGAATCACATGATAATTAAAACATCACTTCACATGATACCAGTTAAGTGTCTTGATATAATCAATGCATGTGAGTTAGAGATTTGGTGAGAGTCAGAAATTTGGTGAGAATCTTGATTGCCTCATGTCCTGGGATCTGCTATGTGTACTGGACATCTGAATGCATTGCGGTGTGAGTCTGAATGCTGGAATCTCCGACTGACTTGCAACCAACACTGCCACTTATTATAGCCAATTTGACGTCACTGGCAATATTATTGGTATATCAATTATAATATTTACTATCCTCTAGAGGGCAGTATTGCACTTCTTAATTAATTCCACCATTTCTTTTTAATATTCTTATCTCGGGTCAAAAGATCAATCTACACTAAGACCTTCTCTTCTCCCAGTGTATAGACACTGTCTCTACCTATCATCTCTGATTTATATCCTCACTCCCTTTTGGTTACTCAGAGTCCTATCAGCTGAATTCTTTTCTGGTTAACTCAACAGAATCTATTCTTTAGTAATTTTTATTATTTACCAATTATATACTTTCTACAATATTTATTGGAGTATATATTTCCTACTGTAAATATAATAAAATATACCTTGATTATAAACATATATTTTGTGAATATAAATCTATATTACAGAGATAGTAACTCTTATTGCTATACCCAAAAGACAAAATATCTTTTGTTTTAAAAACTTAAGACAGACCAATAAATTTAATTATGACACGTCTTAGCACTTAACTCTAACATTATCACACAAAAACATTCTAGATTCCTTCATGTCTGGCACTTCTTAAAAAATATATAATAGGCTTCACCCAGGAATGAACTCTGTAAAAAAAATCTCTTTCATTTCTAATCCTACAGAAAATAGAAAGAAAAACTGTCTTTCAAAACAAAATGGCTACAGACATCCATTTTAATTTTTCCTTTCTGTAATATACCCGACATCATCAAAACCAAAGGAAAGAGATGATGCTGCAAATTTAAAGAAGAAAATGGAATCTTTTGAGTTCGTGTTACTCGTTGTCCTCCAAACAAAAATTCTTCAGCCATGTAAATATAATTTCAAAGGTTTTGCAATCTAAAGATATGGAACTGTCCAGTGCAGTGCAGCTCATTCAGAATGCTGTGACAGCCCTTTCCACCTACAGGGATCATTTTGAGGAAGCTAAGGAAACTGCAGTGGCACTTGCAGAAAAGTGGGGAATTTCAGCAGAGTTTACAAATAAAAGAATTAAAAAAGTGAGGCGCCACTTTGATGAGCTGTGCATGGATCAAAGATTAGCTGATCCAGAGGAACGCTTCAAAACATCTTTAGAATCAAATTAAAAATATTGGTGCTCACGTATTGGGATGAGCTGCTCGGGTTCGGACGGTTCGGAGTTCGACCCGAACTTTGGCAGTTCGAAAGTTCGCGAATTTTGAACTTTTTGGGCGTGTTCGGTTCGGGTTCGAAAAAAAAAAGAAATTTTGAAAAAAGTATAGAAAATGCTTTAAAAAATACAAAAAAATCTAGAAATAAAGAGACTCTTTACTGCAGAATATTATAAGCAACGGTTTATTAGATATTGAATTAAAAACTAATGTGTACGTGGAAAGATTATCAACTCTAAATGACCTCTGTTCACAAACGGGCATAACACCAGGTGTTTTCAGTCTGGTAATCAATTTGATACATTGTACAATATAGTGAGGGGGTGGGGTGGTGTCTGTTTCTGATTGAGATTTGAGAATTAATTTCCCTCCTTAAACATCCTAATATGCTGCATTTAACCCTTTCGCTGCTGAGGCTTTTCACACCTCTGTGCTGAGGTCATTTTTACTGCTTTTGCTCATCATGTTTAACCGCGTTTTGTAGCCATATTTTGATATATGACCAAGACATATTATATATCGTTCTTTCCGGCAGACTTGGCAGATTCATAATATGTCATTATTATATGTATACGTTATGTCATGTCTGTATATTATAACAAAAAATGCAATAAATTTAGAATTTTCAATAATTTATTATGTGTAAAGTGTTTTTTTTCACATTTTAACATGCGATCGTTTGCGGTTATATTTTGTATGGGGTGCGCTTGTTAAAAAAATTAGAAATGGGGTCTTGTTACATTTTTTTTGGGGGAAAAGTTTGCTTTTTTTAACAAACACACCGTATACAAAAATCGTTAGTGCAGCATTATTGTTCACATTATATTTGAAATGGGAACAATATTGCTGCATTAACAAAACAAAAACAAACAAAAAAACTTGGTTTATTTTTTTTTTAGATTTTTTTTTAAAATATTTTTATTTTTCATTTTTTAAAAAAAATATTTTTCATGCTCATGTTTAGTATCCTTGGAAAGGCCATGCTCTGGCCGATCCAACGATATCAAACATTAACCCCTAGCTGCCACAGATCGGGAGATAGGGGGTTCATTGGAACCCCCTATCTCCACCATTGGTGGCAGCTAGGGGTTAACTCCAGGACTGGCGTCATCGTGCTATGCATGATGACGCCAGTCCTCAGGGGGAGTTCCTGGAGGCTTGGCCGACATCCAAGATGTCGGCCTGCTCCAGGAGAGGATCACGATCCGGCGCTTTTCAGCGCCGATTCGTGATCCGGCTCCCCAGGGGTTAATCACAGCCACTGTTTGGAAGGGCAGGCTGTGCCCTTCCAAACGGTGCCTGGATTAACCCTCTGCCCCCGGCGATCGGGAGGGAGAGAGGTCCGAAGGACCTCCCCCCTCCCTTTCAGGCGCTTCCTCCGCACATGTGGGGGGGCGCCTGAATTAGATGTCATCGCGCCGCCGCGATGACATCTAATTGCTCCGCCGGGGTCCCGGAGTGCTGGGCTGACATCCAAGATGTCAGCCCGCACCGGGGGGCGCAGCAATCCGCCGGAATCCGGCGGATTGCTGCCTCCTGTGCATGGACGCACTCAGCGCGTCCATAGCACAGGAGAACCACTTGGCTGGACGCGCTGAGCGCGTCCATAGGAGCCAAGTGGTTAACTGGTGTTTTAAAAAAATCTAAAGCAATGTTATGTTTCACCTCGGGATTAAACATTCACAGGGTTATTCAGAGAGCAGTGAAAAGCAGGAGAATAACTGGAGAAGTGAAAATTCTAGGTCAAAATAGCCAAACCAGAAAAATTCTCCCATTTAACTCACTTTCCAAATTGGCTATTTGGTCTAGATTGTTCTCTTCTCTTGCCAGTTCTCCTGGCTTTCACCTCTCTCTCAGGGTTGTTCAGAGAAAGGTGAAAACCAGGAGAATGTCAGGAAAAGAGAACAATCTGGACCAAATAGCCGATTTGGAAAGTGAGATAAGGCTAGGGTCAGACTAATGCATTTTTTTTGCAGCGACCGTCAAAAAGTGCGTCCGAACGCATTGCCGTACTTTTTCACGGATTGCGCGAAAACGGTCATACGATGCGCATTTTTGTGCGTGATTTTTTACGGATCCAAACCAGGAAACTTTGGGTGTCTGGACGTTATGTTGGCCGGACATGAGCAGGATCTGACATCTCCAAATCACTCACACATGCCGCTAGTGGACGCAGCGCACTCTGTACGTCCGTACTAGCGGTTCTGCGTTCTCGAAAAAATGCGTTCATTTTCCACTTGCATTGCGCAGCCGGATTTTCGTTCGACCGTACTTCGTATATTGGCCGTCATTGCCCGTCATTTGCTGCTAGTGCGGCCGTGATTAAGTGCGCCTAAACGCACGTTAAAAATTCGCTAGTCTGACCACAGCCTAAAAGGGAGAATTTTTCTGGTTTGGCTATTTTGACCTAGAATTTTCCATTCTCCAGTCATTCTCCTGCTCTTCACCGCACACGCTCTTCACAGAAAGTTGAAACTCAGGAGAATGACTGGAGAAAGGAAAATTCTAGGTCAAAATAGCCAAACCAGAAAAATTCTCCCATTTATCTCACTTTCCAAATCGGCTATTTGGTCTAGAATTTTCCATTCTCCAGTCATTCTCCTGCTTTTCACCGCCAAAAAATCTGTAAACTTTTTCTGCGTGTCCGAAAATGTCTCCTCTTTTCTTACAGACTGCCACCCCAAGCAGTTGTTTATGGATAGATTAAAGGAAAAGCATTTACCGTCATTTGAAATGTCATTTTTTGTTTTTTACATATTTCTATACATCCTAGAAATCCGCCACTTCACGGGCAGGTTATGGGGACCTCCTAGGCACGATAGTTGAAGGAATTTTTTGTTTTTATCTTTAACCCTTATTTCATGGAAAACCCTTTAAAAACGTTTTTTTTAACTTTTTGTCCTTGTTTCCTGTCCCCCAGGGCACTTCCCGGACCCCCATACACCTTTTATGGCAAATATGTAGCATATATGCCCTCTTGGAGGGCACTCTAAAAAACTGAATTTTCAGCCCCATTGACTTGCATGGGGGTTTGGGTTCGGGTTCGGACCCGAACAAATGGGAAGTTCGGGTTCGGGCCCGAACCGAACTCGGGGGGTGTTCGGCTCATCCCTACTCACGTACAAAGTTCTCCAACCGAGCCCCTGTCTACATCTCCTTTATTAACAGGTACATCCCATCCCGACCACTTCGGTCTGCTAATGATAATGTTAACGTTAACTTCTCCTCGTACCTGCACCTCAAACTCTCGACTTCAGGACTTCTCCCGAGCTTCCCCCTTTCTCTGAAACTCCCGCCCCTGCAACATTAGACTCTCTACCATCTCTCCAGTCCTTCAAGAAGTCTCTGAAAACACATTACTTTAGAGAAGCCTTTCTGCTCACTCCATGATCCCCCACTATTAATTTCTTACACCATCTTCCCACCCAGCCCACATGCCCCCTGTCTACTTCATGTTCACTATTTACCCTCATCTACGGCTAAATTACATTCTTCATGCAAAAACGCACACACAACACGTGAATTTGTGCGCCAAGCGTTAAACATTTACGCGTGCCAATCACTGCTGGAATTACAATCCTCGCGCATTTTTTCATCCGTCGAGCAATAACGCACGTAAACCGGACGCGCACAAATGCTTGCGCAGTTCCCTTGCGCGCAGAAATAAGTGTGCACCCCGTTTTTTCAAGCGATTCAGCCAATCACAATTAGCTCACGTTAAGTTTTTGCGCCTGCCAAAGTCAATCTGAGCATATATGCTGCAGCATGAATAAATGCACACACAACTTCTCAATTTTATTGGTTTGGTATGTGTAGAATGTGTAACTATACTTTGCTGCATTTCTTTTTTGGGCTGGTGTATTTGGGTTCGGCCAGGTTGTTCAGATTTTCCATTAACACCAGCTTTTAGGAGCTGCTAAAATTATGCGCGCAAAGGCTATGCGTTCATTCCTGCGCATAGATTGTAATATCATCCGCGTACCAGCGCACATACGCATTTGCGTCACAATGTTAAGTATAGGACGCGCGATGTACAGTAAGCTCGTGCAGCGTTCATGCAGGTTCACCCGCGGTAGATGATTACGCGTGTTTGTTGCGCTGACAATGTAATACGGCATTTGGTGCAAAGGGTTTTACCCCTCGCGTTAATGCCTCTTTGCACCGGTGCAAACGTTTGCGTGAAGATTGTAATTTAGCCCCTAGTGTATCCAGGGCCGCCATCAGGGCATTACGCCCCATGCTGCCGTAAGGGGCCCGGGCCCGGTAAGGGGCCCGGGCCCTCGGCAGCGGCGTCGCCCTTTTACAGCTCCGGTATCGGACTCGAGTCCGAATCCGGAGCTGTGTCTCTGCTGCTGCAGGAGCCGGAGGTGACACTGTGTCTCCTCCGGCTCCTGGCAGCTTCACTGGCTGGCTGGGCGGGGCCAAGCAGCGTGTGGGGGCCTCCCAAGCACATTGATTTGGCCCCGCCCCCTCCACTCAGTGAAGCTGTGCGCCTGAGCTGGAGGGCCCGGGAAGAAGACAGAAGAAAAGAAGATTGAAGAGAGAAGAAAAGAAGAGCTGAAGAAAAGAAGACAGCGGAGTGGACCCCAGGGCCCAGACCCAAGGCCCAGACCCCAGGGCCCAAGGCCCAGGGCCCAGGGCCCAGACCCCAAGGCCCACACCCTGGACCCAGACCCCAAGGCCCAGACCCTGGGCCAAGACCCCAGGGCCCAGACCCCAAGGCCAAAACCCAGGGCCCAGACCCAGGGCCCAGGGCCCAAGGCCCAGACCCTGGGCCCAGACCCCAAGGCCCAGACCCCAAGGCCCAGACCCTGGGCCCAGACCCCAAGGCCCAGACCCAGGGCCCAGACCCCAAGGCCCAGATCCAGGGCCCAGACCCCAGGGCCCGGACCCCAAGGCCCAGACCCTGGGCCCAGACCCCAAGGCCCAGACCCTGGGCCCAGACCCCAAGGCTTAGACCCCGACCCCAAGGCCCAGGGCCCAGACCCTAAGGCCCAGACCCAGAGCCCAAGGCCCAGACCCTGGGCCCAGACCCCAAGGCCCAGACCCCAGGGCCCAGACGCCAGACCCCAAGGCCCAGACCCCAAGGCCCAGACGCCAGGGCCCACACCCTGGGCCCAGACGCAGGGCCAAGACGCCCAGGCCTAGACCCCAGGGACCAGGCCCCAAGGCCCAGCCCCATGGACCAGACCCCAAGGCCCAGACCAAGGGACCAGAGCCCAGACACAGGGACCAGAGCCCAGACCCCAGGCCAGACTCAGGGCAAAGACCCCAAACCAGACTCAGGGCCCAGACCCCAGGGACCAGACCCCAAGGCCCAGTCCCAGGGACCAGATCCCAAGGCCCAGACCCAGGGTCCAGGGACCAGGCCCAGCCTAGACCCAGGGACCAGGCCCCAAGGCCCAGCCCCATGGACCAAACCCCAAGGCACAGACCAAGGGACCAGAGCCCAGACCCAGGGCCCAGACCCCAGACCAGACTCAGGGCCCAGACCCCAGGGACCAGACCCCAAGGCCCAGTCCCAGGGACCAAACCCAGGGCCCAGACCAAACCCCAAGGCCCAGGCCCAGCCCAGACCCCAAGGCCCAGAGCACAAACCCCAGGGCCCAGACCCCAAGGCCCAAACCAGGGACCAGGCCCAGACCCTGAGGCCATCATATACAGCCCATTACGGTGAGATTTATTGCTGTGGCTTCTGTGATACGTTCATACACACCGCACATTACTGTGAGTTTTATTGCTGTGGATTCTGTGATACGCTCATACACACTGCACATTACTGGGAGTTTTATTGCTGTGGATTCTGTGATACGCTCATACACACTGCACATTACTGGGAGTTTTATTGCTGTGGTGCTATGTCATGTCCTTTTTTTTGAAGGGGGAGAAAAGCTGTTAGAGTTTGAGGGAGTGCCGGGGGGCCCCGGGGGGCCCCATCGTGAGGTTTAGTAAGGGGCCCCATCATTTCTGATGGCTGCCCTGAGTGTATCACCCCTGTCCTCTTAGATTGTAAACTCTCGAGCAGGGTCCTCTCTCCTACTGCTCTGTCTTTAACATGTACAGTATGTATATTTGTTATTCTGTCTCACCCATTGTACAATGCTACAGAACTTGTTAGAAAGTTACAAGTTTTTTATAAAGCACTATCTGGTGTCCTGCCATGGACACCATGCCTCTTCAGTGTTTTCCATATAGTAGACTTATTATCAGATATGGTAACCAGTTCCAACGATTTGTTTTCAAGTCTTCAACTTTTTCTTTATATTTTGGCAGCATTTTACCTCATTGAGAATTGTGTGGTGTACCCTTTGAGTCATCTTGGCAGGACAGAGAGTAGCCACAACACAAATCATCTCCAGCTAAGCTCTTTGAGATAGCTTTGTAACCCTTTCCAGCTTTATCCAACAGAACCGTTTTCTTCAGCTAGCCCTTTTTTCTGCGTCATGGTTCACATCAGCAAATGTTTTTTGTGAATAACAAAGTTGAAATGTTTGAGTGCATTTATATGTCAAAGTAGCTTTAAAACACTCTTCCTATCTCATTTCATTAAATGGACAGCAGGTTTTCCAATTTCATCAAAATCACACTATCAGGGTAATTCAAGGAGAATCGAAAGTCACTGCACGTTCGGTGACTTTATGTTCTCTTCAATTTGGTTCGATTTGGCGATCCGATTTCAGCCACCCTGCGGTGTATTCAGTAAGCACCACAGGGCCGTCGTAGTGCAGGGAAAAGCCACCGCATACCCGCCGAAAACTCATCGCAAAACGAGGGAAAACGCACACCGAAACCTGCAAAAAGATCTGGATTAACCTGCCGAAAACGCCAGAAAAACGCGAGCAGGAGCCGATCACAAAAGTCGACACCGCAGACGAATGCAGTGAATAAATTTGAAAAACCGTTCACTTGAATGTTTGAAAAGTGAAACGCTGTTTGCAAGGAAACTACTGAGCGAAAATTTCAGAAATTTACATATGAGGTCCAATGAATGATAATAAAAGGGCTCTTACAGAAAAAAAAGTAAAGATAAAAAGAAAATCAGATTTTTTTTAAAAAAAATAAAAATTCACGAAAAATGCGTAAAAATATCCTAAAAAAATCTATAAATAAAGAGACTTTTAACTGCAGAATATTATAATGAACGGTTTATTAGATATTGCATTAAAACAGGAATATATTTAACATTGAAGCCTATGGGATTCGCCTGAATAAACCTGCCGAATTAAACCACCGAATGGCAGGGCATTTCGGGAACCTTTCACTGCTGGTTTGTGCTCTCTGAATAGCCGAAGCATTGCTTTTTTATGGGGATTCACTGCCCTCAAACAGGCACCGTATGTGTAGGCAATTCGCCAGGATTTGTCGAATTGGCTGCTATCTGAATAGCCGAATGGCCAAGAAAGGTAACCGAACGCTGATTTTTCCCTTTCGGCAGCCATTCGGATCTCTTTGAATAACCCTGTATGATACGTAAATCTACCGTCCCTTACGATTTCAAACTTGATCTCTGCTATGTGGGTTTAGGCTGGGGTCAGACGAGCGCAATTATCACGTCCGTGTTGCCGCACATTTGTACATCCATGGCAGCATAGCATTCTGACCAATGGAGCCCCACACACGAAGTACGTCCGCACAGAAGTGCGGATGCATGGCGGACGCGGCAAACGGACGCAGGATAGGTAACAACGTAATACTGCTAGAACGGATGCGCGGAGTGCGCCACGTCTGCAATGTCCGTGTAGCTTTGTGTGTGAGTGATGAAACGAGGTCAGATGGACTGCATTTATACGTCCAGCATTTTTGACAGACAGAATGTTTTTTCATTTTAATTTATTTTCCCTGCTACATCAGTCAAAAAATACATCATTTAAAAAAACGGACTGTGTGGCCACTACCTTATTGTCAGTCAGTAAGTATGTCCGTACTGCACGGACGCACAGTCCGTACAAAATGCGCTCATCTGACCCTAGCTTTAACAGAAGGCTGTGGTTCAATCTCCATTCTGGTCTAACTTTCTTGTAGGTATCTTTTAGTTCCATCTATAACAAATTATGGTCGGACCATGTAATATTCAGGATTTCTCTTGGTTTAATTCTTAAACAATCTCTAGCCCCATCAGAATATAATCGATCCTTGAATACAGTAAATACGTTTTTGAAAAGCACGTTTTATTTAGTTTAATTTCATTCTTATTTTGTTATATTTCGTTTACCCTTTATTTATAGGAACTAATTTCCTTTGTTAGATTTAATGTAAAACTGTTGCTAGACTTCTAATTAATCATGTTTTTCCCCTGCACCGATCCTGCTAGTAACCATGGAGTACATGCTTGCTACAATGTATCAGTCACTGATGTAGCGCTCCACGCTTCAAACTCCAAAATACTTTATGTTCAGTTATATTGTGTGGTTTTAAATGTATTGTAAATTGCTCATTTTTAGTTTTAAATAGACTTATATTTCTTTAGGTAAATGTGTTTTTTTAAAGATACTACCTGCTGCTAGTGGCAAATGTTTTCCTTCATATAGAATGTACAATAGGTTTGAGTAACTTGTGGATTATGCAAAAGTGCTTTCTCTTTGGATATCTGTTATCTGTTTACATGTCTGGAAGGTTGAGAGTCACCATTGTCTCAGACACCCACTATCTGATTCCCTTTACAATGGGTTATGTAAATCACTGTGTGTGGTCACTGTGGGGGTCAAGACTTCATCTGCATACAACCAGTGGACCAAAGTGAAGCCTGAAGAGGACCTGAAGGAAGCCTGCAGTGGTCTTGGAACCAACCAATCAGAACTGTTGAGGTGGGCGGGAAGTCTGAATGTGCATGGCTGTATAATGTATATAAGCACTGTCTGTTCCCATTCTAAATACACTCTGATTTACCTTCAACCTACACTTTTGTCTCGACTAAGTGATTGAGGAGGGATACAGGGCTATTCTCACAGAGCCTGGTATTCTCGGATCCAGGCAGAGACAAGCAGCGGATTGATGCCCTCTTAATAGAGGCATTACAGGCTCCATTCTGCTGAGTCTGAGCAGCCGCCTTCACTGCATCCAGGGCAGACACCTCGGTTGGCATGCTACCTCCCAGTGCTCCAAGGCAAGGACGGAGTTAATGGCGAATCTACTCCTGCTGAGTAGCGGATTTCGTCACAGTGGTGGCAGCGTGTGAGATGCTTCATACAGTCTAAGGACATCCAAAGCATCACCGGGATTTGATATACAGACGGCAGAAGCAAGCAGAAGATGGCCACAGTCACAGAGACAGACTACAGACGTAGGTTACGAGAATGGCAGGACCAGCATAGTGGACCGATGACGGAACAGGTCCTGCTAGAAGAGAGTGCGAAGATCCGTCTGATGATGTGGTGGGAAGCTCTTCATGCCTAGCGAATGTACAATGGCAAAATGATCCCCTTTGGCTACGTGAGGTACGAGATAATATTGGAGAGTCGTATGGTGGGCCTGAGAGAACAGTCACCAGAAGAGGATGTGCAGGAGCTCTGCAGACTGATTCTGAAGGAAATGGGACTAGAGGAAAGATACAGAGCCCTCCGTTGGTATGCGGCAAAAGTGTACCCCTGGCTAGCGGATGACAGCCCGACGGAAGGCTATGGCTACGGCGGTCTTGGACTGTTACATGAGAAGCTAGTGGAGGATCCAGATTTTGGGAGTGAATCGGAGTGGCGTCTGGAGGATATCTTGGTGTTCCGAGCGAGAGAGATGGAGCTCTTTGGCGAAGTTTTATTCCAGGAGGATGTGGAATTCCTTGGTGTTCAGGAATGGGAGCTGGAAATAGCCTACAAGAAGTTGTTAGAGTCCAATCAACAGCTAGGCTTGGCTCCCTTTGGCGGGGTAGACCTAGAAAGACCAGCAGACACACAGGCCAGGGGGCAGATCGCCAGTAATCTCTTCCCAGCAAGTGCGGCAATGTTGGAGCGTCAAGAGGAGGAAAAGGTCAGAGTTGCCCCCAGATGGTGGACACAAAGAAAAAGGATCTTACCGACAGTTCAGTCGAGGAGGAACAGCTACAAGGGGACTGCCAAGCAATGCTAGATTATGGTCAGCAACTTGTCTCAGACTTTATGCCCCTAGAGCAGCAGATTTCCCTAGAAGAAGAGGCTGCGGTCCTTCCGGAGCCCGGAAGATGTGAGGCAGTTGGACCAGATTCAACGTTTGTATCGGTAGGCGCTCAAGCGCTTACGGATTATCGTTTATGTACGGGGGAGCGGTTCCCCAACCCAGCGGAAAAGCTGGCATTGCAACAGAGGGCATCTCTGGGAGATAGTGCTGTTTGTACCACTCCCCAACTGCAGGTAATAATCCCAAAATGGGAGACAGCTGGTCTCACTCCTCAGCAGATCGAGCCCCAGCGTGAGGATGGGGGTGCCCCCTTTTTCCAGTCAAAGTGTCCTGCTGACCCACTCCCCTGGGAAGTGGGAGACATTTACTGTGGGAGTTTAAATGAGACTATGGTTTCCAAGTGTGTGCCCTCTGAGTGCTGGGCAGTTGGCGCAGATTACCAGCCATCTCCTGGTGAGACACTAGCCACCCCCCATTCTCTCCAGCAGCTGATCGCAATACCAAGAGATGGGGCAGCTGTCATTTCTTCTGAGTGGACAGCACAATCTAGGGGAGGCTGCAGAAACAGTTTTGCTCCCCAGCGCCTGAATCCAACTTTTCGGCAGGATGTTTTTCTGGGGTGTGAGTTTGCGACTAACGCAGGTCTAGACCTGTGGGAGGTCGAGGACCTGGTTAGTCTGTTTTGGAAGGGGGAGATATGTGACAGAACACAATTTCGTTGTGCGACTTGGAGGGGGCTGCACGCTAGCCTCCTGCCTACAGACTATGGCTCGTGAAAGAGACTATTGGGGAACTGGTGGACCTTTTAAAGATATTTGTTTTTTCACTGTTTTAACCATCCGCCAACAAACTAAAGATTACTGATGTCTGTGTGTTATTCCCTTGTGTATTTATTGTATAGTCTCTTGTTGTGTATTTTGCGTACATTCCCTCAGTCATCTAACCTCACTCTGTAGAGTGTGATCTCTGTATAGTACCTGCTCTCTCTATTGTGCAAGTTCCCTCTCTGTAAGAAATTCCTTTTGTTTACCCTTCTTTCTCCTTCCCCCATTGTTTGAAGGTCCTGGTAGTTATTTGATCTGTGCAGCTATCTGCTTCATTGTATGCATATGGTTTGGTGGTTGAGTGTATCTCTTTGCTTGTATAATAAAAACCAGTTCCATTCTGACCAAGCTTGAAGTCACGACTCACGATTTGGGGTACCAGGAATCTTCTGCCCGCTGTGCCAAGGAAAGGCTCCAGGTCTACACCTACGGCTTATTCCTGGGGGTGCTAGCCAGGCTCTCTACATGCTCCGGGCCTTAAGCTGCGGCTAAGGTACTAAAGAAAGGTGTGAGAGTCACGAGGAGAAACTGGGTATCCAGCGAGGAAGCTGCATTTGGCAGACGTTACCCTGTCCGGGCACAGAGATCTGTTACACACGTAAAGTCCTTTTTTTTTTTTTGGATGAAAAATACACCATACATCATAGATTATATAATGGTCAATGAAGTTCTTAAATTTCCACGCCTGGTAATTCTTTTTACTTTTGGGGGTCTGGCTATACTAAGGTCTGTAATGATTGAGGGTGGTCTGAGCCCAGTATGCAGGGACACACAGGTAAACAGAAAGGAGGGATCAGGATTCTTGGGAGACACTTGGAATTGTACCGGGGGGTGGAAGACAGGACACAAGGGGGGGGTTCCAGGCAAGGTACCAGTGGGTATTCCAAGAGAGTGGTCACAGGACGGTCCGTAGGTTGATAGAAGGTGGCAATCGGTGGGCAAAGCAGGGGGTCTGGTACATGGGAATTCAATAGCAGATCAGGGAGCTTCAGGAATGTCAGACTGGTTTGTAACACAGCTAGCACATTAATGCTGAAACATTGATGGAAGGGAGGAGTGGACCTTTATTCAGGCAGGAGGGTGTGGTGTGTTTTAACTGTTTGGTTTGATTTTTCAGGATGTCAGTGCTGAGCATGGGACAGCACTTTACAAGTGCTGCCTAAACATGAATGGCGAGTAGGGTGCAGTCAGCAGCAGGAGGCATTACATTGTCTATCTAAAGAAGGGCCTAAAATACAAGTACAATCCCCCAACCATATAACAATGTGCTATTATTTCAACATTTTTAATCATATCTGAAAGTCATGCAGCAGGATTATAATTTGGGGCATTTACATTTATTATCGTATATAATATTTCCTTTGTCTTACAAATAATTATGGGATATCTACCATTTTCGCCTTCTCTTGAAAAATTATATCTATATTCAGAATTTTTGAATAAAATAATGCTACCCCTCTTTTTTTTCTCTAATTTATGCGAAGCTGATATGAAAATTACGTATTGTTTTATATTATATTGCTTCCGATCCGTGGCTCTCCAGTGTGTTTCTTGCAGAGGCACTATGTCGAATCTGTTTATTAAGAAATTAAGCAAGCCTGGCAGGACAGCTAGAGACGCTACCAGTAGGGCTCTGAATGCCATCTGTTTAGCCAGACACACCAATGAATGCCTACTCCTTTTGTCTAAAGACGTGGAAAAGGTGTTCAACAAAGTTAATTGGTACTATCTCTTCTAAACGCTCCGCGAAATGGAGGTGGGTTTGGATATTCGGACCTGTGTCCTGGCATTGTACTGTAACCCCACTGCCCAAATCCGGGTTAACTCCACTTTATCCCCTCCAATTGCTATCCGGAGAGGATCATGGCAAGGCTGTCCATTATTCCCTCTTCTTTTCGCCTTGTTTCCGGAACCCCCTTTTGACCTCTATATGCAGTAATCTGGAGATCAGAGGACTTGAGGGTAAGACAGTCTCCCACAAGGTCGCGGCTTCCGCCGATGACCTATTGTTCTTTGTCACCGACCCCCGGACCTTGTCAGTTAGTTTTGATCTCTAGGCAAACTTAGATCAATGGTTAGAAGAAGTGTGATACAACCCTTATCAGGAATACATATTATGTAGCAGATGTGTTTGGAATTAATGCAGGATCACATTAATCTCTCATTCTTTTATAACGTCAATCGATTAATCAATTGATCCTCTGCTTTAGATGAATGAGTGGTGTGGGATCATGTGCAATCGAATCATTGGTCTGTTTTTCTTCGGCGAGACATCAATTACTGCAAAAGTTTACCTTGACCTTTTGACTGAATATGTGGCACAACTACATGACCTTCAACCATTTTCCAGTAAGATGGTGCACCGCCACATTGGGGACTGCATGTTCGTGGGTTCCTAAATGAAACATTTCAAGACTGGTGGATTGAAAGGGGTGGCCCAATTCCCAGGCCACCTCGTTCACCAGATATCACTCCCCTCATCTTCTTTCTATGGGGATTAGGGATGAGCCGAACACCCCCCGAGTTCGGTTCGGGCCTGAACCCGAACTTCCCATATGTTCGGGTCCTAACCCGAACCCGAACTCGAACTCAATGCAAGTCAATGGGGCTGAAAATTCAGTTTTTAGAGTGCCCTCCAAGAGGGCATATATGCTAGATATTTGCCATAAAAGGTGTATGGGGGTCCGGGTAGTGCCCTGGGGGACAGGAAACAAGGTCAAAAAGTTTTTTAAAAAAACGTTTTTAAAGGGACAGTGAGTTTTCCATGAAATAAGGGTTAAAAATAAAAACCAAAAATTCCTTCAAATATCGTGCCTAGGAGGTCCACATAACCTGCCCGTGAAGTGGCGGATTTCTAGGATGTATAGAAACACTTAAAACCAAAAAAATGACGTTTCAAATGACGGTAAATGCTTTTTCTTTAATCTATCCATAAACAACTGCTTGGGGCGGCAGTCTGTATGAAAAGAGGAGATATTTTCGTACACGCAGAAAAAGTTTACTGATTTTTTTGGCTAAATAATTGTGAAACTTATGCAGGCTTTGGATGAAAGTAACAATAGGTGCTTCAAAATTGGTCCTTTAGCGTCCCCAATAGTGCCTGCACACCGTAACCCCTCTGAGGATATGAATCTGATACAGGCATCAGTGGCAGTGCACCCAAATATTGTGCTTTTGGTGCCAGGCCTGGAAGTACTATCATACAGTAACCCCTCTGTGGTATTGTGGAAGAATGCAGGGGTGAACCTTGTGGTCCTATATTAAAAAGATATGCATCTGGTTAAGGTGTCAGTGCACCCAGATATTCTGCCTTTGGTGCAAGACTGCCAGGCTAGCAAGTATCATCATACAGTAACCCCTCTGTAGAATTGTGGAAGAATGCAGGGGTGAACCTTGCGGTCCTATATTGAAAGGTTTTTTTCTGGTAATGGGCGTCAATGCACCCAGATATTGTGCCTTTGGTGCCAGGCCAGCAAGTGTCATCATACAGTAACCCCTCTGTGGTATTGTGGAAGAATGCAGGGGTGGACCATGTGGTCCTATATTGAAAAGATATGATTCTGGTCAAGGCGTCAGTGCACCCAGATATTGTGCCTTTGGTGCCAGGCCAGCAAGTGTCATCATACAGTAACCCCTCTCTGGTATTGTGGAAGAATGCAGGGGTGGACCATGTGGTCCTATATTGAAAAGATATGATTCTGGTCAAGGCGTCAGTGCACCCAGATATTGTGCCTTTGGTGCCAGGCCAGCAAGTATCATCATACAGTAACCCCTCTGTAGTATTGTGGAAGAATGCAGGGGTGGACCATGTGGTCCTATATTGAAAAGATATGATTCTGGTCAAGGCGTCAGTGCACCCAGATATTCTGCCTTTGGTGCAAGACTGCCAGGCCAGCAAGTATCATCATACAGTAACCCCTCTCTGGTATTGTGGAAGAATGCAGGGGTGGACCATGTGGTCCTATATTGAAAAGATATGATTCTGGTGAAGGCGTCAGTGCACCCAGATATTGTGCCTTTGGTGCCAGGCCAGCAAGTATCATCATACAGTAACCACTCTGTAGTATTGTGGAAGAATGCAGGGGTGGACCATGTGGTCCTATATTGAAAAGATATGATTCTGGTCAAGGCGTCAGTGCACCCAGATATTCTGCCTTTGGTGCAAGACTGCCAGGCCAGCAAGTATCATCATACAGTAACCCCTCTGTGGTGTTGTGGAAGAATGCAGGGGTGGACCATGTGGTCCTATATTGAAAAGATATGATTCTGGTGAAGGCGTCAGTGCACCCAGATATTGTGCCTTTGGTGCCAGGCCAGCAAGTATCATCAAACAGTAACCCCTCTGTAGTATTGTGGAAGAATGCAGGGGTGGACCATGTGGTCCTATATTGAAAAGATATGATTCTGGTCAAGGCGTCAGTGCACCCAGATATTGTGCCTTTGGTGCCAGGCCAGCAAGTGTCATCATACAGTAACCCCTCTGTGGTATTGTGGAAGAATGTAGGGGTGAACCTTGCGGTCCTATATTAAAAAGATATGCATCTGGTTAAGGCGTCAGTGCACCCAGATATTGTGCCTTTGGTGCCAGGCCAGCAAGTGTCATCATACAGTAACCCCTCTGTGGTATTGTGGAAGAATGCAGGGGTGGACCATGTGGTCCTATATTGAAAAGATATGATTCTGGTCAAGGCGTCAGTGCACCCAGATATTGTGCCTTTGGTGCCAGGCCTGCAAGTGCCATCATACAGTAACCCCTCTGTGGTATTGTGGAAGAATGTAGGGGTGAACCTTGCGGTCCTATATTAAAAAGATATGCATCTGGTTAAGGCGTCAGTGCACCCAGATATTGTGCCTTTGGTGCCAGGCCAGCAAGTGTCATCATACAGTAACCCCTCTGTGGTATTGTGGAAGAATGCAGGGGTGGACCATGTGGTCCTATATTGAAAAGATATGATTCTGGTCAAGGCGTCAGTGCACCCAGATATTGTGCCTTTGGTGCCAGGCCTGCAAGTGCCATCATACAGTAACCCCTCTGTGGTATTGTGGAAGAATGTAGGGGTGAACCTTGCGGTCCTATATTAAAAAGATATGCATCTGGTTAAGGCGTCAGTGCACCCAGATATTGTGCCTTTGGTGCCAGGCCAGCAAGTGTCATCATACAGTAACCCCTCTGTGGTATTGTGGAAGAATACAGGGGTGGACCATGTGGTCCTATATTGAAAAGATATGATTCTGGTCAAGGCGTCAGTGCACCCAGATATTCTGCCTTTGGTGCAAGACTGCCAGGCCAGCAAGTATGATCATACAGTAACCCCTCTGTGGTATTGTGGAAGAATGCAGGGGTGGACCATGTGGTCCTATATTGAAAAGATATGATTCTGGTCAAGGCGTCAGTGCACCCAGATATTGTGCCTTTGGTGCCAGGCCTGCAAGTGCCATCATAATACAGTAACCCCTCTGTGGTATTGTGGAAGAGTGCAGGGGTGGACCATGTGGTCCTATATTGAAAAGATATGATTCTGGTCAAGGCGTCAGTGCACCCAGATATTGTGCTTTTGGTGCCAGGCCTGCAAGTGCCATCATACTACAGTAACCCCTCTGTGGTATTGTGGAAGAGTGCAGGGGTGGACCATGTGGTCCTATATTGAAAAGATATGATTCTGGTCAAGGCGTCAGTGCACCCAGATATTGTGCTTTTGGTGCCAGGCCTGCAAGTGCCATCATACTACAGTAACCCCTCTGTGGTATTGTGGAAGAGTGCAGGGTTGGACCCTGCTGTTCAAAAAATGAAAATGATATAAATCTGGCACAGGCGTCAGTGCAGCCAAATATTGTGCCTTTCATGGCAGCAAGTGCATTCACACCGTAACCCTTTTGTGGTATTGTGGAAGAGTTCAGTGCTAGAGGTTTTGTGCATGCAGAAGACATCCCCGATCTATTCCGTTATGTCAGCATCAGGGGATTGATAACTGCTGATCCAGGACTGATTAATTTTTATAAATGTCAGACGGTCTACAGAGTCGGTGGGCAGACGCACTCTTTTGTCTGTGACAAAACCTCCAGCGGCACTGAACGTCCTTTCGGAAAGCACGCTAGATGAAGAGAAACCTAGTAGCTGCATAGCATATTGGCTAAATTCTGGCCAGTGATCCAATCTCAACACCCAGTAAGCCAGTGGATCATCTGCTGGAAAGGTATCCAGGTCTGCCCTTGCCCCTAGGTAGTCCTGCACCATATGGTGAAGATGCTGGCAATGGGTGCCTACATTTGACGTCCCTGGGCGTCGAGGACTAAAAAAATTAAAAAATGCATCAGTCAAGCGGCCCTGGCCTTCACCACTATTCCTCTGATCACCCGCAGCCTCAGAAGCACGTGTGTCAGCACTTGGTAATCTACCAGTGCCTGGAAAGGTGTTACACAAGTGTCGCTTTAGAGCGTCCTCAAGTTTTTTCATCCTGTGCTCCCTCTGTGTGGGCAGGATGAGCTCTGCAACTTTACCCTTGTATCGTGGATCAGGAAGGGTTGCCAACCAGTAATGATCCCTCTCCTTGATAGCACGAATCCTGGGGTCCTTTAGCAGGCTTTGCATCATTAGGGAGCCCATGCAGCGTAGGTTGGAGGTGGCATTAGCTTCCGTGTCTTCCTGGTCAATGAGGATGACTGTATCGTGCACTTCCTCCTCCCAGCCACGCACTAGCCCTTGTGTTTCTGGGTACACGAAACCCTCCCTTGAAGAATCCCCACGTTCAATGCCCCCACTACTTAAATATTCTGCCTCCTCCTCCTCATCCTCCTCCTGTCTGATCTGAGTAGGACCCGCTGGAATGCTGTCTGCAAAAAGACTGGGGCCTTGAGAGCTAGGGAAGGCCTCCTCTTCCTCCCGCTGCTCTGCCTTCAGAGCCACATCTATAATTCCCCGCAGAGTGTGCTCCAGCAGGAACACTTAAGGAATTGTGTCACTGATGCATGCACTGTCCCTGCTCACCATCCTCGTTGCCTCCTCAAATGGTGACAGTACAGTGCATGCATCCTTGATCATCAGCCACTGCGGGGGGAAAAAAACCAAGTTGACCTGAACCTGTCCTTGTGCCATACTCACACAGGTACTCGTTGATGGCCCTCTGCTGCTTGTGCAGACGCTGCAGCATTGCTAATGTTGAGTTCCACCTGGTGGGCATGTCACAGATCAGACGGTTTGTGAGAAGGTGGAATTCTCTTTGAATTTCTGCCAGGCGAACGCTTGCTGGGAATGACCGTCTGAAGTGGCTGCAGACTTTTCTGGCCTGGATGAGAAGCTCTGGCAACCCTGGGTACTTGGTTAGGAAACGCTGTACCACCAGATTTAGGACGTGTGCTAGGCATGGTACATGCGTCAATTTACCCTTGCGTAGGGCGAAGAGAAGGTTGCTGCCATTATCGCAGACGATCATTCCCAGCTCAAGCTGGCATGATGTTAACCATCTCTGCACCTGCCCCTGCAGAGCTGACAGAATTTCTGGCCCGGTGTGGCTCCTGTCCCCTAAACAAACCAGCTCAAGCGCAGTATGGCATCTTTTTGCTTGAGCCATTGCATAGACCCTGTCAGGCGTCGGTTTAACTGCCAATTCGCCAGAGACAGAGAAGGAGGAGGAAGAGGGAGAGGTGGTGGAGCAGACATACCTCATACAAGCAGCTTTCTGGTGGCGTGGTGGATGAACTTGCTCCAGCACAGAGCCCCGTCTTGGATCCCTCCCAGCTGCAATCAGAGTTACCCAGTGTGCCATGAAGGAAATGTAACGACCCTGTCCATGCTTGCTGGACCACGTGTCTAAAGTCACATGCCCCTTGCTGCTAACTGCCTTTCCCAATGACTGGATAACATTGTCTTCCACGTGCTGGTATAGTGCTGAAATGGCCTTGCGTGAAAAGTAATGGCGTTTTGGAACCTGCCACTGTGGTACAGCACATTCAGCAAATTCACGAAAGGGAGCAGAGTCCACCAGCTGGAAAGGCAGCAGCTGCAATGCGAGTAATTTTGCTAAACTGGCATTTAGACGCTGTGCTTGGGGATGGTTGAGACTATATTTTTTCTTTCGCTGCAGCAGCTGCGGCAACGTAATCTGACTGCGTAAATCTTCAGCTGCTGGGATAATGTCACATTGTGAGGAAGGAGCTGGTACATCCATTACTGTAGCATCATCCCTGTCGGTGGAGGTTGTAGGCAATGACATGGCAGGACATACAGTGGGGGTAGAGACAGATGAGGAGGAGGACCTACACAAAGTTTTGCGCCAACGGGATGTGTGGCAGTTGTTCATATGTCGCCTCAAGCACGTGGTACCCAAGTGTCCGGTATCTTTCCCACGCTTAAGCCTCATCTGACATAGATTACAAATAGCAACGCTGCGCTCTACTGCACATTTCTTAAAGAACTCCCAGACAACAGAGTTCCTGCATGTGTTCTTTGAGACGACAGCACTCTGCACCGGAGCAGCTCTGACATGTGATGCCTTGGACTGGGTAGTGCTACGGTTGGTCACAGAGGATGTTGTGCCTCGTATTTGCTGTGCCTCCTCCTCCCCCTCTTCCTCACTTAATTCCTCTGTTCGATCAGGCACCCAGGTGGAGTCAGTGACCTCATCTTCATTGTCATCATCACCCCCTATTTCCTCATCATTGGAGCCAACTTGGCAGTATGCTACAGCTGTTGGGGCAACATGAGTGCCAGTTATTTGTGTGTCATCACTGGCACCCCCTTCCTCTAGGTTGATTATACTCCCTTCCTCAACCTCAGAGATTGAATCAGAGCACTGTACTTGCTGCGCATCCTCAAGCAGCATGTCACTCTCATTGTAGTCAAACAATTCAGCTGACTCCTCCGTGTGTGATAGCGAGGCTACGGCAGGAGTAGCTGTGGACATGGAGGCTGCATTAGATGCTTTGGCAGCTGAGGTGGACTGTAAAGCACTAGAAGCCTGGCTGGCAGAGGACTCAGAGGATGAGGATTGCCTGGTTAGCCAATCCACCAAGTCCTCTGTATGTTGCTGCTGCTTAAGACGGCCAGCACCAGTTAGAAAGGACAAGCGTGCCCCTGCAGGGGATGCACCACGTCCACCATGACCAGAGGCACAGCCTCCCGACACAGGGGCTGCTTGCCCTCTTATCTGTGTCTGGGAGCATCTGCCTGTCCTTTTTGTTCTTTCAGACATGGTGAGTGATATATAGATTAATATATACAGAACTCTGATTCAACTCTGGTATAAAGATTTAAAGAACTCTGGTATAACTCAGTGAGACACACTGATAGCTGGCAGCCAGTGACAAGAGACAGATCACCTCAATTCACAAATGTTTTAAAGAAATTAGTGAGCCCCAAAGTACTGCGTGGTACTGGTTGTGTGACAAGACACAGATCACCTCAATTCACAAATGTTTTAAAGAAATTAGTGAGCCCCAAAAAGACTTGCTGGTACAGTGACAAGACACAGAAGATCACCTCAATTCACAAATGTTTTAAAGAAATTAGTGAGCCCCAAAATACTGCGTGGTACTGGTTGTGTGACAAGACACAGATCACCTCAATTCACAAATGTTTTAAAGAAATTAGTGACACCCAAAATACTGCGTGGTACTGGTTGTGTGACAAGACACACATCACCTCAATTCACAAATGTTTTAAAGAAATTAGTGAGCCCCAAAAAGACTTGCTGGCACAGTGACAAGACACACATCACCTAAATTCCCTGATATTTGGTAGAAATTAGACCCCCCAGACCCCCCCAGTAGCGTGGCAGACCGGCACTAACAACACACAACTATCTCCTCTGAAAGCTCCCCTGAAATGCGTGCAGAATCGGCGCGTGGAAACGTTATATAGTGTGCTTGGGAAAATTTGCCCAATCAGGACTCTGAGCCGTGATTGGCATACTGTTGAACCTGTCTTGCACCAGACCTGTGAAGGCTGTAGCCAATTACGAGCTTCAGGCCAGTGGGAAAATGCATTGTGGTCCATTGTGGTCGAACATGCGGCGAACACCCGGAAATGTTCGGTGTTCGCGATCTAATCGAACAGGCTAAGTTCGGGTCGAACGCCGAACCGTCCGAACCGAACAGCTCAGACCTAATGGGGTTATGTTAAAGATATCATGTATCGAAAAAAGGTACAGGACATCACTAATCTACAGTCAGGTCCAGAAATATTGGGACATCGATACAATTCTATCAACTTTGGCTCTATACACCACCACAATGGAGTTGCAATGAAACAAACACAATGTACTTTAACTGCAGACTGTCAGCTTTAATTTGAGGGTATATACATCCAACTCACATGAACAGTGTAGGACTTACAGCAGTTTGCAGATGTGCCTCCCACTTGTTAAGGGACCAAAAGTAATGGGACAGAATAATAATCATAAATCAAACTTTCCTTTCTTAATACTTGTTTGCAAATCCTTTGCAGTCAATCACAGCCTGAAGTCTGGAACGCATAGACATCACCAGACGCTGGGTTTCATCCCTGGTGATGCTCTGCCAGGCCTCTACTGCAACTGTCTTCAGTTCCTGCTTGTTCTTGGGGCATTTTCCCTTCAGTTTTGACTTCAGCAAGTGAAATGCATGCTCAATGGGATTCCGGTCAGGGGATTGACTTGGCCATTGCATAACATTCCACTTCTGTCCCTTCAAAAACTCTTTGGTTGCTTTTGCAGTATGCTTTGGGTCATTGTCCATCTGCACTGTGAAGCGCCGTCCAATGAGGTCTGCAGCATTTGGCTGAATGTGAGCAGATAATATTGCCCGAAACACTTCAGAATTCATCCTGCTTCTTTTGTCAGCAGTCACATCATCAATAAATACAAGAGAACCAGTTCCATTGGCAGCCATACATGCCCACACCATGACACTACCACCACCATGCTTCACTGATGACGTGGTATGCTTAGGATCATGAGCAGTTCCTTTCCTTCTCCATACTCTCCGCTTCCCATCACTCTGGTACAAGTTGATCTTGGTCTCATCTGTCCATAGGATCTTGTTCCAGAACTGTGAAGGCTTTGTTAGGTGTTTGGCAAACTCTAATCTGGCCTTCCTGTTTTTGAGGCTCACCAATGGTTTACATCTTGTGGTGAACCCTCTGTATTCACTCTGGTGAAGTCTTCTCTTGATTGTTGACTTTGACACACATACACCTACCTCCTGGAGAGTGTTCTTGATCTGGCCAACTGTTGCGAAGGGTGTTTTCTTCACCAGGGAAAGAATTCTTCAGTCCTCCACCACAGTTGTTTTCCGTGGTCTCCCGGGTCTTTGGTGTTGCTGAGCTCAACGGTGCGTTCCTTCTTTTTGAGAATGTTCCAAACAGTTGTTTTGGCCATGCCTAATGTTCTTGCTATCTCTCTGATGGGTTTGTTTTGTTTCTTCAGCCTAATGATGGCTTGCTTCACTGATAGTGACAGCTCTTTGGATTTCATCTTGAGAGTTGACAGCAACATATTCCAAATGCAAATAGCACACTTGAAATGAACTCTGGGCCTTTTATCTGCACATTGTAATTGGGGTAATGAGGGAATATCACACACCTGGCCATGGAACAGCTGAGAAGCCAATTGTCCCATTACTTTTGGTCCCTTAACAAGTGGGAGGCACATCTGCAAACTGCTGTAAGTCCTACACCGTTCACCTGAGTTGGATGTACATTCCCTCAAATTAAAGCTGACAGTCTGCAGTTAAAGCACATTGTGTTTGTTTCATTGCAACTCCATTGTGGTGGTGTATAGAGCCAAAGATGTAAGAATTGTGTCGATGTCCCAATATTTCTGGACCTGACTGTATGCTACTGCGAACATGGAAAGAAATCGAGTACCGTCTTGATGTGCTTCGTGCAACTAATGGTGTCCATATAGAGGTGTATTAAATGAGGCAAAAACACCTAAATATATACGTCTCATTTTATAAAATTTTTATTACTTCTAACATGGTGATATTTGGTATCATTCGAAAGGCCTTGCTCTAGCTGCCACGTTCGAGAGATATGGGGTTCGAAGGAACCCCCCATCTCCAACAGGGGATTTCCTAAGGAAATCTCTGGTCAGCTTGGGGTTCCTCGGCTAACTGACATCATCGTGCCATACACGATGACGTCAGATGACAAGGGGGGACCCGGAGGTGGAGTCACCATCCAAGAGCCCCTATCGGAGCTAGGCCGTGATCCGGTGCCGAATGGTGCTGGATCGCTGCCCAGTGCCTCAGGGGTTAAAGCCATGCACCACTTAAAAGGGGAGACTCTCCCCTTTTCAGTGGTGCCTGGCTTGTCCTGCTAGGTCCTCCTGATCGGGAGGGAGAGGGATCTGAAAGAACCCCCCTCCTTCCAGGCAACATCCCGGCTTCGCCGGGGGGTCGCCTGAGATAGGGCCACCATCAGGGCATTACGCCCCATGCTGCAGTAAGGGGCCCGGGCCTGGTGGGGGCCCTGGCTGCTGGGGCCCCGTCGGCAGCGGTGTCGCCCTTTTACTCGATGAGTCCGAATCCAGAGCTGTGTCTCTGCTGCAGGAGCCGGAGGAGACACTGTGTCTCCTCCGGCTCCTGGCAGCTTCACTGGCTGGCTGGGCGGGGCCAAGCAGCATGTGGGGGCCTCCCAAGCAGGTTGCTTTGGCTCCGCCCCATCCACTCAGTGAAGCTGCGCTCCTGAGATGGAGGGCCTGGGCTGAAGAGCAGAAGACAGAAGAAAAGAAGAGAGAAGAAAAGAAGATTGAAGAATAAGGAGAAGAAAAGAAGAGCTGAAGGAAGAAAGACAGCGGAATGGTGAGCCAGGGCCCAGATGCCCAGACCCCAAGGCCCAGACCCAGGACCCAGACCCCAGGGCCCAGACCCCAGGGCCCAGACCCCAGGCCCAGACCCAGGCCCCAGGCCCAGACTCAAGGCCCAGACCCCAAGGCCCAGACCCCAGTGACCAGGGCCCAGACCCCAAGGCCCAGACCCAGATCCCAGGGCCCAGTCCCCAGGGCCCAGTCCCCAAGGCCCAGACCTAGGGCCCAGACCCAGGGCCCAGTCCCCAGGGCCCAGACCCCAAGGCCCAGACCCCAGTCCCCGGGCCCAGTCCCCAAGACCCCAGGGCCCAGACCCCAAGGCCCAGACCCAGACCACAGACCCCAAGACCCAGGGCCCAGACCCCAAGGCCCAGACCCCAAGGCCCAGACCCCAGGGCCCAGATTCCAAGGCCCAGACCCCAGGGCCCAGACCCCAGGGCCCAGACCCCAAGGCCCAAACCCCATGTCCCAGACCCCAAGGCTCAAACCCCAGCACCCAGACCCCAAGGCCCCAAGACCCCAGGGCCCAGACCCCAAGACCCAGACCCCAAGGTCCAAACCCCAAGGCCCAGACCCCAAGGCCCAGACCCTGGGCCCAGACCCCAAGGCCCAGACCCCAAGGCCCAGACACCAAGGCCCCAAGACCCAGTCCCCAAGACCCAGGGCCCAGACCCCAAGGGCCAGACCCCAGGGGCCATACCCTAGGGCCCAGACCCCAAGACTCAGGGCCCAGACCCCAAGACTCAGGGACCAGACCACAGGGCCCAGACCCCAGGCCAGACTCAGGGCCCAGACTCCAGGGACCAAACCCCAGGCCAGACTCAGGGCCCAGGGACCAGACCCCAAGGCCCAGTCCCAGGGACCAGAGTCCAGGCCCAGGGCCCAGACCAGACCCCAAGGCCCAGGGACCAGGCCCAGAGCACAGACCCCAGGGCCCAGACCAGACCCAGGAACCAGACCCAGCCCCAAAGGCCATCATATACAGCCTGTTACTGTGAGATTTATTGTTGTGGATTCTGTGATACGCTCATACACACTGCACATTACTGGGAGTTTTATTGCTGTGGTGCTATGTTATGTCCTTTTTTTTTTTTGAAGGGGAGAAAAGCTGTTAGAGGTTGAGGGAGTGCCGGGGGGCCCCATCGAGAGGTTTAGTGAGGGGCCCCATCATTTCTGATGGCTGCCCTGCCTGAAAATGACATCATCGCCGTAAAATGACATCATCGCGCACGGCGTGTTGACGTCATTTACGTCGGGAAGCTTAACATCTGTAGCTGGGAAAGTATATCAGGGGTTGCTAAGGGATAATATTTAGGAATTTATTGGGACGTATAATGTAATTAGCAAAAATCAGCTTGGTTCTATGAAACACAGATCATGTCAGACTAACCTAATTGCGTTCTATGAGGAAGTAAGTAGAAGTAAAGATCAGGGGGTCACAGTGGATGTGATTTACTTGGATTTTGCCAAAGCTTTCGACACAGTTCCACACAACTATTTAAATTAAGAAAAATTGGTGTAGATGAAAATACTTGTTCTTGGATAGAAAACTGGCTAAAAGATAGGGTACAGAGAGTAGTCATAAATGGTACATTTTCAAGATGGACATCAGCGGTAAGTGTTGTCCTTCAGGGGTCTGATATAGGACCAATTCTATTCAATTTATTTATAAATGATCTTGAGCATTGAAAGTCATGAATCAGTGTTTGCAGATGACACAAAACTAGCAAAAGTAATACAATGTGAACAGGATGTTACTTCACTGCAGAGGGATTTACATAGATTGGGGGACTGGGCACTTAAATGGCAGATGAAATTTAATGTAGATAAATGCAAAGTTATGCACTTTGGAGTGAACAACACACAAGCAACTTATACCCTAAATGGTACAGAGTTAGGGAAATCCAAGCAGGAGAAGGATTTGGGAATAATCATAGACTTCAAACTAAGTAACAATGTGCAATGTCAAACAGCAGCCACCAAGGTCAGCAAGGTATTGGCATGCATTAAAAGGGGAATTCACTCTTGGGATAAAAGCATAATTGTGCCTCTGTATAAATCAATGGTAAGACCGCACCTTGATAATGCCGTGCAATTTTGGGCACCTGTCTCAAGAAAGGATATTATAGCGCTAGAAAAAGTGCAGAGACGGTCAACTAAATTAATAAAGGGAATGGAAGGTTTAAGTTATGAGGAAAGGCTAACCAGCTTAGACCTGTTTAGTTTAGAGAAACGGCGCGTTAGAGGGAATCTGATAACTTTATATAAATACTAGGTATAAAGCCTGCCCGGAGGGCAGTCTATTGTTGTAGAGGATATGGCTGCCCAGTGCTCCCAATGATGTGGCTGTTTATCGCACCCAGTTTCTGACCCCCAGCTCACATGGATATATTTGCCCCCAGCTCAAATGCATATATATATATTGCTCCCAGCTCACATGGATATATTTGCCCCCAACTCACATGGGTATATATATTGCCCCAGCGCACATGGGTATATATAATGTCCCCAGCTCACATGGGTATATTTGCTCCCAGCTCACATGGGTATAATTGCCCCCAGCTCACATGGTGCATTATGGCAGGTTTGCCGTTATTTTAAAATAATGTGCCTTGCTCGCACTGCCCAGCAAGATGCAGGATACGCGCACAGCCTATAGCCATCTGCTGTGCACGCATCCTGGTCTCCTGAATGCACACGCAGCCTATAGCCGGCTGCTGCGTGCGCATCCTGGTCTACTGGATGCGCGCGCAGCGTCTACCCCTCCGCTGCGCGTGCATCAAGTTCTTCTGGATGCGCGCGCGTCCGATGGGTAGAGGCTGCGCACGCATCCGGTGTCCGAAGCTGCGCATCTGGTTTCTGTTGGCTGGCGCGCAGCTAACAGAAACCAGATGTGTGGCGATAGACAAAGGATTTTATAAGTATAGATATACGGGGCCATTGTAAACCATTGTCTGGAAACATATTCATTAACAGGACTATACACAGGACACGAGGTCACCCATTTAGACTGGACGAAAGGAAATTCAGCCTACAGCATAGGAAGGGTTATTTTACGGTGAGAACAATAAAGCTGTGGAATGCTCTGCCTGTTGAGGTGGTTCGGTCAGAGACGGTACAGACTTTTAAAAAACAACTGGATGACTTCCTGCAGACACAGAATATTAAGGGTTATAATATTTAATATTTGGGTAAGCTTCTTGATCCAAGTAGAAATCTGACTGTCATTCTGGGGTCAAGAAGGATTTTTTTCACAGTGTGTGGCATATTGGTGAGCGCTTCAGACTGGGTTTTTTGCCTTCTTTTGGATCAACAGCAGTAGGTGATGTATGAGAGGCTGAATCCGATGGACGCATGTCTTTTTTCAGCCTATGTAACTATGAAACTATGAGGCCTATAAAAGTGACGTCTGACTTCCCTGAAGTCAGAACACCGCGGGACCCTGGAGAGAGAGGTGAGTATCTCTACCAGGGCTCCCGCTAGCGGGTGAACGTCAATGAGGAAGTTTCCCACAAGTCATCCCCAGCGAAGGGGTTAAACTCCTATTAGGAGAATAGGAGACTTCCTTTTTTCAGTTTTTCAATTCAATGCAATTTGGTGCATTTTGGCAGTTAATGCCACAATTTGGCAGTTTTTGCTGACGTCTTACAGCGTTCAGCAACATACCGTGAACATTTGCCAAATAGAGAATTCACCGTATTTTTGTCAAAATGGAATTGCCGAAGTGAGATGACGTGCAGCGAAAAACAAAGCACTGAAATTGTACGCATTTCGGTGCTTTGTGAATAGACATAGTAATGCTATGAAGAGTTTCATTGTAATTTTGTGTGATGTGTGTTTGATTGCTGTGTCGTGTTTGAATGCTGTGTCGTATGTGATGGCTATTTGCCGTGTGTGGTTGTGTAAGATGGCTGTGTGTTGTGTTTGTGTGTGTGACAGTTGTGTGTCAAGTGTCCCTAAATGGTACAGCATTAGGGAAATCATAGCAGGAGAAGGATTTGGGAATAATCATAGACTTCAAACTATGAAGGCCTGGACCAACTCAGGTGGAGGGCCCTTGAGTTGCCCCTGATGCCAGCCTGCTAGGAGTATTTTCTTAGGTAGCAGTTAGAGCGGGAAGATGAGGGGCGGGGCCGAGGGAGCAGTTAAAAGGCACATGTGCAGTGGCTCTGCGCGACCTTTTTTCCCTGAGGTAATCTGGAAAGCAGCATCTGTGCAGCACCTCCAGCGTGGCGTTTTTTCTTATGGAGATGGCGGAAGGCGCAGATTTGGAGCAGCTGATTTTGGAAGTCAGGTCGGCGGCTAGGTCCTGAGGTGTGTCTTGGGCGAGAGTGGTGACGGCATTGGCGGGTGAGCCGGAGTCTGAAGCTCGGCCTCCGTCCAGAGCTACTCATCCGCTGGAGCGTCTTAGCCCAGAGGCGGGTTCTGGCTATGGACCTATTTCTATAAGACCTATAAGAGAGGGGCAGAGAGAGTTCGATAAGCAGAGAGAGTTCGATAAGTAGGGTGGAAACCGGATCTGACGCATTTGGGCCTAGCGCAGGCTCACGTACTACCAGGAGGTGTTCAGGTAGGAGCTTGGGCCCTGTCAGTTCTGTCACGGTGGAGGTTTTTTATTGTTTACAGCAGGAAAGTGGCAGGGGGTTAGCTAATAAGGGGGGAGAGAGGACAAATTACTGTCCAGCTCTCTCACTGGTGCTGAGGGTGTTATATAAAAAAAAAGAAGGGGGTTGCTCCTGTTTTTTCAAGGGTTTGCATCAGGTGGGAATACACCTAAAATGAGTATTGCAGACAGACCTACAGATCTGATCTATAGCGGCGGGTAGTTGCATTCGTTGGTAGCTCACTATTCTGATTCAGATAGGTCAGCAGAGGGGGAGATAGAGGTGGCAGTTTTTTAGATTTCACCTTCAAGGCAGGATAGGGGCCTAATGGGGGGCATAGAGCCCTCTTTCAAGGAGAATGGTTGGTCAGGGATGTCAGTTTTTGGGAGGTTTAAGATAATGCCTACCGTTTGAGGTACAATTATTTCCTCTGGTTCTCCACCACTGCTGGAGTTCCATCTGGGGGAATTGGTGTCGCTGTTTTGATTTCTGGTAGCTGGGTCATTATCTGTGGTGCCGGGTGAGGCGTCAGGTAATTTGACTATTGGTTTGGGGGTGAAGTGGGTTCATTTCTGTAGGGATTAGGGGATTATAATGAGTTATGGTTGGGTTCTTTGAAACGGTGGGTCAGGAAGAAGATTTTGTGAGCATTTTCCTTTGTTTCCTTTGGAGGAAGAGCCTGGATTTTAGGATGAGTCGTCTAGGGATGATAAGTAAATAAAACAATAATAATAAAAAATAATAATGATAATAATTTAAGCGGGTCAAGCCAGGGGTCCCTTCAGTCGGGTTGTCTGGGGATGGGAGGTTGCCTTGGCTA
The DNA here is from genome assembly GCA_009667805.1 of Leptobrachium leishanense. Classification (NCBI taxonomy): domain Eukaryota; kingdom Metazoa; phylum Chordata; class Amphibia; order Anura; family Megophryidae; genus Leptobrachium; species Leptobrachium leishanense. The sequence goes on along the minus strand of CM019066.1, from coordinate 224,891,109 downwards.
AGGCTTTACAGTAGGCGTGGGGTGCAGTGTTTTTATAGGAAGGTTTTGAATTTGGTTTTCGGATCTCTTTCCTGAAAAGGCCAGGTGGGGGGAGGTTGTGAAATTTAACGTCTGCCAGATTGTACGAGTGATACTGAGCAGGGAGAGGCAGCTGGTCATCTGGCCAATCCTTATTTTTTCCACCTATAAAAGGTTTGTGGATTTCTCCACTCAGGGTGGTTTTGAGCGTACTTCAGAATATTTTAGTTTATTTATCACTTATCATATCCGTGGAGTGGTTCTGGGAATGACGATATTTTACCTGATTGAGGCGAATGAGGGAAATAGGGCATTTGGCGGGTTGGGGGCACTCATGGTTTAGGTCGACATTGTGGTGGCTTTTAGGCTTTTGCCCATTCTTTCCTCTTGCCATCACTTGTGGGGGTGTTGGTTTGAGGGACGTTTTAACGTTGTTTTAGTTGGCCCATGGGTTGTTCCATTTCTTGTGCATACTTTAAATGCTTTAGTACGTTCCTAGAGTGGGGGGCGTGTGCTTGTGGGATCAAAAGATTTGACACACTATTTGGATGAATTTCTCTGTCTAGGGAAGGTCAGGGAAATGTTTGCACATTCTTCGTCTTTTTCTATGGATGGCAAAACGATTTGGCGTTCAATTGGCCGCAGAGACATCTGAGGGTCCGGATTCTGTCATAACTTTCTTGGATATCAAGTTCGATTCAGTACAGAGAGAGCAGGGGCGTCGCTACGTGGGGGTGGGGGGTGCAGCCCACACCAGGTGACACCCGCCCTTAGGGTGACACCGTCACCCTAAGGGCGGGTGTCTCACCCTGCGCAGCGTGTTCGCTCCCTGCGAGCGTCCGAAGCTATGCAGGAGGAAACACGTCACCAGCCGAGTTCTCGCGAGATCGCGGTAGGCTTGTGCACCGATTTTTTTTTCGGTTCGATTTGTTCGGATGTTTAAACTTTTCGATTCGGCTCGTTTCGGACGATTTCTGTTTCGATTCGGTTCGGCTCGACTCGTTTTTCTTGTACATTTTTTTTTCGGAATATCGACCATTTTTTGTATTTTCGTGTCACTTTGCTCGTTTTTTGTATCGGCTTTTCGTGATTTCGGGACTTTTCGTTTTTTCGGAACATCTGTTCTCCTCGACCATTTTTTGTATTTTCGTGTCACTTTGCTCGTTTTTTGTATCGACTTTTCGTGATTTCGGAAATTTTCGTTTTTTCGGAACGTCTGTTCTCCTCATTTCAAAGCTGTCTAACTCTATTCGTTTTGATGTAAACTACTATGGTTTACTTTTTTATACTTTATATATTTTTTTATAATAAATTTTTGGTTTGTTTTTCGGATCCGATAATTCATTCTGTCGATACGATAATTCTGGCGATTCTATCGTGTTTTTTTTTAATTAAATAAAGATCCTTTTTTTCATATGAATATACATTTCACAACTTTATTTAATCACATTAAAAAATGGTATGAAAGCCAAGGAACAAAAAAAATGAACAAAACGATTTAAAAAACGCTAAACTGACCCGAATGGTCTGACTTTAAAAATAAAAACCAGAACAAAAAGTTTTTAAAACGGAAAAATAGTTGATCAAAATGATCTGAAAGGTAAAAAAAAAAAAAAAAAAAAGATTTAAAACAGACAAAAAAAAATTAACCCTTTCGCTGCTGAGGCATTTCACGGCTTCCCTTCACGCCTGTGTGCGGCACTGCGGTCTGCTGCTGAGCTAATTTTTAACAGTTTCGCTCCTCTTGTTTAAACGCGTTTTTTTGAAGCCTTATTTTATAATATGACCCAGACATGTTATATATCGTTCTTTCCGGCAGACTCGGCAGATGATTCATTATATATCATTATCATATGTATGCGTCATGTCCTGTCTGTATATTATAACAAATAATGCAATAAAATTAGAATTTTCAATGTTTGTTTTACAAGGTGTAAAGTATTTTTTTCACATTTTAACATGCGAGTGTTTGCGGTTATATTTTATGAGTTGCGTTTGTTAAAAAAAATTGAAATGGGGACTTGTTATATTTTTTTGGGTGAAAATTACACTATTTTTAACAAACGCACCCCATACAAAAATCCTTAGTGCAGCATCATTGTTCACATTATAATTGAAATGGGAACAATATTGCTGCATTAACAAAACAAAACAAAAAAACCTGTTTATTTTTTTTTATATTTTAATTTTTTATAATTTTAACATTGTCATGTTTGGTATTGTTGGAAAGGCCATGCTCTGGTCGCTCCAAAGATACCAAACATTAACCAACCGATAGCTGCCGCGGATCGGGAGATAGGGGGTTCCAATGAACCCCCTATCTCCACCATTGGTCGCAGTTAGGGGTTAACTCCAGAACTGACGTCATTGTGACGAGGTCTTGGGACTGTCGGCAGCTGCCGTTCCCCCACGCTGTTGTCTTCCTGCAAAGACGTGACCATGTTGGCGGGCAGCGTCTTAGCGGGCAGCGGTGGGAGAGAGAGAGCTCATAGCTGGGAGGAGGTGTTGCGTGAAGCTGCAAACAGGGACAAATAAACTAGACCTGAGCCGCACTGAGGATCTTTGGGTTGTGTCGGAGAAGACTTCACACAGTGCTGCCATCAATATTTTTTGATAAATTCTTGGTTATACAATGAATGTGACTGTGGACAAAAATCCGTATTGTTGTGACATCGCCTAAGCTTAACAAAACCAGGCCACGTCGGTAATCAAATCTCAAGGCAGTACAACAAGGTTGTGTTAGTGTGTGACATTTTTTGGCCAGGCAGGAAGTGTAGAATGTGCACAGTCACATTCATGGCCACAAATATGTTGACAAATTTATGAGAAAGGGTCCATAGAAATGTCAATAAATTTATGTACATATAATTTTAACAGTGTGGAAACCAAGCAATACATATTAACTTATTAAGTAAGGAAAAGCAACGCACACAAACAGGAAAATATAGAAAAAATAGAAAATTTATTTACAACATGGGGAAGGGAACATGCCAAGGATGGCAAACTGCCCAACAGGGGCACAAACAACACAAACAAACATAGTGTAGTGGAAATAGACTGGAAGATGGCCGCCATTGTAAGCCAGGCGAACATCTTGTTCAGAATATTGGTTCACTTGAGATAATTACTGGCATTTGAGGAGATTTTGGAGCTGGTCCTCATCTTTGATTACAAAGATTATGACTGCCGTAAGGGCCCTTACGGCAGGAAGAATAACACCCGCAAGGATCGTATCCTTGACAAGCTACGCACCACCATCCTGGAGCTGTTCCGGAAGGACCGGACGAAGGACCAGCTCCGAAAACGCTGGTCCGACCTCAAAGCACGCGAGCAGGAGCAGCTGAGACACATCCGTCTCGTCATAGCCAAACATAAGTGTCATGTTATATTGTAAAGCTCTGCGCAATTTTGGGAGGAGGCTGGTCTCACTGCCGCTCCAGGATGTCAGCGGCATTGCTTATATGCTCCCGCAATTACTGGAGCAGTTCCTGGATGGCATCAATAGTTGTCACAGCAAGGCGTAGCTCGCCGATCGCCATCCGGTTAATTTGCCTAATGCTGGAGGACGTGTCCGGTCTGGCTTCTCCTTCTATATATCCAATAAATGAAAGAAGGAAAATACAGTAAGTAAAGCAGGTTTCTATTTTTGACTGAAAGTCTTGAAAAAATATAACAGTAGTATATACCAGTGCTGGCGGCCTCCTGCTGTGGCTCCGGCTCCCTCTCTCCATCGCCCTCCTCCTGCTCCTCCTCCTGCTCCTCCTCCTGCTCCTCCTCTTCCTCCTCCTGCTCCTCTTGTGCTATATATAAAAAAATTTAATTAAAATACAGTAAACAAAAATGTTTCTGTTTTTGACCAAAAGTCGTTGCAAAATAAAACAGTATATACAGCGCTGGTGGTCGCGCCGTGGCTCCTCCTCCTCCTCCACTGGGGCACTGGTGCCCGCCGGGGCAGATGCTGCCTTCTTCCTGTCTTCTGCCAAATCCAAAAAATAACACGTAAATAATGCAGACTGGAAAAAATGGTATATCTATACAATATATTGCCGAAAGTATTGCGACACCCTTCCACTACCCACTAGCACTACCAGCTTGACCCACCACTACTCCATCTCATAGTTCTAAAGTCACAAAATATTTATTTATTATTCCTCTGCACATAGACATATATTACCGTTCAATTATATATTTTTTTTCAGAAGTAAACATTACGTTTATTCAATAAAAACTATTATTTGTGTTGTGTGCGTACAAAGAGCATTGTGCTGACTGCTTTTAGTTATTTTATAGAAGGCCTCAGCCTCAGTTTCACTTTCAGTTTCTGCTAATTAGGCTAGGGACAGATGAGCGCATTTTCTGCGGCCACCGTCAAAATGTACGTCGATGCGTGCGCACGCATTTTTTCACGGAATACGCTTAAGTGGTCAGACGATGCGCAATTCTGGACGTATTTCATGACGATGGGGTAAAAAGAAGTCTAGGGAAATCCGGCTGTTTGAACGTTATGTTGGCCGCACACTAGCAGCGTCTGACATCTCCTAACACGCACACACGCTGCTATGCGGCCGCAGCGCACTCTGTACGTCAGTACCAGCGGTTTAACGTTCTCGAAAAAATGCGTTCATTTTCCACTTGCGTTGCGCGGCGGACTTTGTGCAGACCGTACTTCGTATATTGGCTGTCATTGCCCGGCATCTGCTGCTAGTGCGGCCGTAATTATGTGCGCCAGAACGCGCGTTCGCACTGCCTCAGTCTGACCTAGCCTAAAACTGGATATAGCAGAAACAACAGAAATCCGCCATTTTGTTTTGAAATTTGCATCTAAAGCATTCAATAATGACACTGCTGCAGCAAACTGAATTGCTGTGCTGCAACAATTCAGCAGCTGCTGAGGATGTATTGAACGCGGCTCTGTTTGGATGCACTTTCAGAAGAACTACATGTCCCATCCTACCACTTAGCAGAGACGCAGAGATTTTTATTGATGCGCAGATGGGAGCCAATATTGGGCAAGCTGCGGGTCATCTCGTATGCATCACTCAATCACAACAACCTCCCCCCCAGCACACTACACTACACACAGTGCCAAAAGAAATCCAGCATTGTAACTTCATCTACATACATCAAATGTCACAATTTTCACAAATACGTAAAATCACAAAAAAGAAGAGCTATGGCAAAAATGCATGTATGACGAGTCGTGAAAACGCAAAGCTATACACAATCACATTGCATGAAAAAAGGACTAGATAAATCAACGTATTTCTGTGCACATCAGCACATGCAAGCACATTATTATTATTATACAGGATTTATATAGCGCCAACAGTTTGCGCAGCGCTTTACAATATAACATGACACTTATGTTTGGCTATGACGCGACGGATGTGCCTCAGCTGCTCCTCCTCACGCACCTTGAGGTTGGACCAGCGTTTGCGAGCTGGTCCTTCGTCCGGTCCTTCCCGAACAGCTCCAGGATGGTGGTGCGAACCTTATCGAGGATACGGTCCTTTCTTGCGTTATTCTTTCTGCCGTAAGGGCCCTTACGGCAGTCGTAATCTCGTCTGTCAAAGATCCGGACCAGCTCGAGCATCTCCTCAAATGCCATGTTGCTGGCCCGCTTCTTCCTGGGTGGTGGTGTTTCATGGGTGCAAGACGATGAGGAGGTGTCTGAATGGCACTCGTCTCTTGCAGCCATGATGAATAATAAAAACAATATTTTGTCCAAAAAGTTGTAAAAAAACTGGCTCAATAAAGTTATGACATCCGCGCGCGCGCATGTGCGACCCGCGGACGAATCGGATCCAACCCGATTACGAAGGAATTATCGTATCGACAGAATTATCGGATCATTAGAAACAAAAAAAACAAGTGATACGCATTTACAAATACAAAATTTACAGAATCAGCGATATAACCGATAATAGTTAAATATACGATGTCCAGAATTACCGAAATGGAACCGAAATCACAAATGGAACCGAAATCATGAATAGAGCGAAAATAAATTTCGATTTGACACATTTCAAGTCCATTCGAAAATTCCGAAAATATTTCGTTTTGGCTCGGAAAACTTTTCAGATCTGCCATTTTCGGATCTAAAAGTTTTGAGAAAATCGGCCGCATCCGAAAACACGAATCGGGAAATTTCGTGAAAATTCCGAAATTCTGAAACCCGAAACGCACATCCCTAGATCGCGGCTGTTAACGTGGCTCCCCCAGGCGAGCGCCCAAGCTCCATGCCGCCGGACGCTCAGAGGGAGCAGAACACGTGGCACAGGAGGTGAGCTGGGGGCATTATCCATGAGCTGCTGGGGCTGGGCATATCCATGAGCTGGGGCATATCCATGTGCTGGGGCATTATCCATGAGCTGGGGGCATTATCCATGAGCTGGGGCAGTATCCATGTGCTGGGGCATATCCATGTGCTGGGGCATTATCCAGGAGCTGGGGCATTATCCAGGAGCTGGGGCATTATCCATGAGCTGGGGGCATTATCCATGAGCTGGGGCATTATAAATGAGCTGGGGCAGTATCCATGAGCTGGGGCAATATCCATGAGCTGGGGCAATATCCAAGAGCTGGGGCAGTATCCATGAACTGGGGCAGTATCCATGAACTGGGGCAGTATCCATGAGCTGGGGGCAATATCCATGAGCTGGGGCAATATCCATGAGCTGGGGCATTATCCATGAGCTGGGGGCATTATCTATGAGCTGGGGCAATATCCATGAGCTGGGGCAATATCCATGAGCTGGGGGCATTATCCATGAGCTGGGGCATTATCCAAGAGCTGGGGCAAATCTATGAGCTGGGGCATTATCCATGAGCTGGGGAATATCCATGAGCTGGGGCATTATCCATGAGCTGGGGGCATTATCCATGAGCTGGGGCATATCCATGAGCTGGGGCAATATCCATGAGCTGGGGAATATCCATGAGCTGGGGGCATTATCCATGAGCAGGGGGCATTATCCATGAGCTGGGGGCATTATCCATGAGCTTGGGCAGTATATCCATGAGCTGGGGCAATATCCATGAGCTGGGGCAATATCCATTAGCTGGGGCATATCCATGAGCTGGGGGTATTATCCATGAGCTGGGGCATTATCCATGAGCTGGGGGCATTATCCATGAGCTGGGGCAATATCCATGAGCTGGGGCATATCCATGAGCTGGGGCAATATCCATGAGCTGGGGGCATTATCCATGAGCTGGGGCAGTATCCATTTGCTGGGGCATATCCATGTGCTTTGGCATTATCCAGGAGCTGGGGGATTATCCATGAGCTGGGGGCATTATCCATGAGCTGGGGCATTATCAATGAGCTGGGGCAGTATCCATGAGCTGGGGGCAATACCCATGATCTGGGGCAATATCCATGAGCTGGGGCAGTATCCATGAGCTGGGGCAATATCCATGAGCTGGGGCAGTATCCATGAGCTGGGGGCAATATCCATGAGCTGGGGCAATATCCATGAGCTGGGGCATTATCCATGAGCTGGGGCATTATCCATGAGCTGGGGCATATCCCTGAGCTGGGGCATTATCCATGAGCTGGGGGCATTATCCATGAGCTGGGGCATATCCATGAGCTGGGGCAATATCCATGAGCTGGGGCATTATCCATGAGCTGGGGGCATTATCCATGAGCTGGGGCATATCCATGAGCTGGGGCAATATCCATGAGCTGGGGCAGTATATCCATGAGCTGGGGCAATATCCATGAGCTGGGGAATATCCATGAGCTGGGGGCATTATCCATGAGCTGGGGTCATTATCTATGAGCTGGGGCAGTATATCCATGAGCTGGGGCAATATCCATGAGCTGGGGCATATCCATGAGCTGGGATAATATCCATGAGCTGGGGCATATCCATGAGCTGGGGGCATTATCCATGAGCAGGGGACATTATCCATGAGCTGGGGGCATTATCCATGAGCTTGGGCAGTATATCCATGAGCTGGGGGCAATATCCATGAGCTGGGGCAATATCCATTAGCTGGGGCATATCCATGAGCTGGGGGTATTATCCATGAGCTGGGGCATTATCTCGAGCTGGGGGCATTATCCATGAGCTGGGGCAATATCCATGAGCTGGGGCATATCCATGAGCTGGGGCAATATCCATGAGCTGGGGGCATTATCCATGAGCTGGGGCAGTATCCATTTGCTGGGGCATATCCATGTGCTTTGGCATTATCCAGGAGCTGGGGCATTATCCATGAGCTGGGGGCATTATCCATGAGCTGGGGCATTATCAATGAGCTGAGGCAGTATCCATGAGCTGGGGGCAATACCCATGATCTGGGGCAATATCCATGAGCTGGGGCAGTATCCATGAGCTGGGGGCATTATCCATGAGCTGGGGCATATCCATGAGCTGGGGAATATCCATGAGCTGGGGAATATCCATGAGCTGGGGGCATTATCCATGAGCTGGGGCAGTATATCCATGAGCTGGGGCAATATCCATGAGCTGGGGCATATCCATGAGCTGGGGGCATTATCCATAAGCTGGCGCAGTATATCCATGAACTGGGGCAATATCCATGAGCTGGGGCATATCCATGAGCTGGAAGAATTATCCATGAGCTGGGGCATATCCATGAGCTGGGGCATTATCCATGAGCTGGGGCATTATCCATGAGCTGGGGCAATATCCATGAGTTGGGGCAATATCCATGAGAGCTGCTGGGGCATATCCATGAGAGCTGCTGGGGCATATCCATGAGAGCTGCTGGGGCATATCCATGAGAGCTGCTGGGGCCTATCCATGACAGTTGGGGCATATCCATGTGAGCTGGGGCATATCCATGTGAGCTGGGGCAGTATCCATGTGTGCTGGGGGCAGTATCCATGTGTGCTTGGGGCAGTATCCATGTGTGCTGGGGGCATATCCATGAGAGCTGGGGCAATATCCATGTGTGAGCTGGTCTGGGGGCAATATATCCATGTGTGAGCTGGTCTGGGGCAATATATCCATGTGCGAGCTGGTCTGGGGCAATATATCCATGTGCGAGCTGGTCTGAGGCAATATATCCATGTGTGAACTGGTCTGGGGCAATATATCCATATGTGAGCTGAGGCGCAATATATCCATATGTGAGCTGGGGCAATATATATCCATGGGTGAAGGCGAAAACAGAACCATACGGCGCATCCAGGTTAATTGATAAGTGAACATGCAAAAACTTATATCAGCGATGCTGAAAGAAAGTGCAACAGTGCTTGATGTCAATTTATAATATCATCATTAATTAAAGTGCACGTGCATGGAGTTAACTCCAAAAGCAGAGTCCAATATACGAAAAAAAATGGACTCTGCTTTTGGAGTTAACTCCATGCACGTGCACTTTAATTAATGAAGATTTTATAAATTGACATCAAGCACTGTTGCACTTTCTTTCAGCATCGCTGATATAAGTTTTTGCATGTTCACTTATCAATTAACCTGGATGCGCCGTATGGTTCTGTTTTCGCCTTTGTCCATTTATGATACATATTTTGGTTGTTTTATATGTGTTTTTTGACCATGTTATAGGCAGCATCTGACTATTTATTAGCACTTTATCTAAACACTAGATAAATTTAACAGGCGCCCACACTGTATAGTGTATATATTCATATATACACCTTTTGATTCTATATATCCATGGGTGAGCTGCTGGGGGCAATATATAATTGTGAACTGGGCAATATATCCATATGTGAGCTGGGGGAATATATATCCATGGGTGAGCTGCTGGGGGCACTATATCCAGAGCTGCTGGGGGCAATATAAATCCATGTGTGCTTTCACTGCCTTCGAACAGGCACCGTACTTGCTGGCAGTTGGCAAAAATTTGTGTGAGCATATTAGAGAGCTCCACATCAATAAACCTCACAGTAATGTGCGCTGTGTTTTTGAGCATTCAGTGTTATATGGGAGTACTGATTTAGGAGTAAGAGTAGTTAAAAAAAATCTGTATAACTCGGGGGGGGGGTGACACCATAAGTTACCGCACCGGGTGACACCAACCTTAGTGACGCCACTGAGAGAGAGTGCAGACTGACGCTGGAAAAGGTTGAGGAGGCATTGGGAGCAGGTTGAGGAGGCTATGTTGACCAAGAAGTTGAGGTTACGGGACTTGCAGTCTCTGGCAGTTTGAATATTGTATATAGGGTTATCCCGGTCGGTAGAGTCTTCTTGGTAGGTCCTTTTGGTCCAATTGCGTGGCCATTTTTTCAATCAAAGGTTATTGGTTTCGGAAATTTAGTTTTTTACAGACGCTTCTGGGGGCGTCAATTTTTAGAGTACACTTTGTGGGAAAATCGTGCACATCTCGGTGGCCTGATGGTAGTTAACATCGGCTTTGGGCAGGAATGTGGTCTTTTTTGGAATTATTTCCTTTGGTGGTGCTCTGGAGCATTGGGGGGTGATGCTACGAGGTAGGCGGGCCTTGTTCCACTCAGACAACATGGCGGTAGTCTCAGCGGTAATTCCCTATCTGCATCGTCGGTTCCAGTTTTTCAGCTATGGAAGTAGTTTGCATGTCGTTGTTTGGAATTTAACCTCCCTGGCGGTATTCCCAAGTGTGACTCGGGGATAAATTTCGCTACCGCGAACACTAACCCTGACCCACACTCGGGCTGTATACTCACTGCATCCTGCACTCCCTCACTGTCCTCCGCAGTGTGATCGCGGAGACTTGCTTCCGCGTAATGCTCCCTGCGAGTCAGGCAATGCAGGGGGGCGGGACCAGGCAGCAAATTAGCAAACTGTAAAAATATATATATATATATAAGTGTAAAATCCCTAACAGCATGACTTTCACATGAACGGCCACTAGGTGGCACTAACAGATCATATGCCAGATCAGGTCTCATGGACAATGCCCCAGCTCTCATGGACAATGCCCCAGCTCTCATGGATAATGCCCCAGCTCTCATGGATATGCCCCCCAACTCTCATGGAAATGCCCCAGCTCTCATGGATAATGCCCCCCAGCTCTCATGGATAATGCCCCAGGTCTCATGGATAATGCCCAGGTCTCATGGATATGCCCCAGGTCTCATGGATATGCCCCCAGCTCTCATGGATATGCCCCAGGTCTCATGGACAATGTCCCAGCTCTCATGGATATTATTGTCCCCAGCAGCTCAGCTCACCTCTCTGTGGGCCCGAAACAATGCAGGCCACCACCTCACATTGCCAGCGGCCTCGTGCTTCCTGCTACGAATGGCCGCTGGCAGGAAGTGCAGCCGCTTGCCTGGGATCGATGAAATAGCCTGCGGCGATCTCGCGAGATCGCGGCTGGCTGTTAGATCCCAGGTGAGCGGCTGCACTTCCTGTCAGTGTCTGTTCGTAGCAGGAAGCACGCGGCCGCTGGCAATGTGCGGCGGCGGCCTGCTCAATCGTTTCGGGCTCGGGCCACAGCGGGAACCTGCATTCCCGCAGCGTTCCCGCTGTGGGAGAAGTGTGGGAACGCCATTCCCGCAGGACTCGAGCCCTGTTCTATACTATTTGATATTTGGTGGAGTTTGTAGCTGTGGCCGATAATAAATAATATATCATTCCACAGTACAAGGTTTCCGTTGTTATTATTGTGTCATGTGTCCTTTTTCTCCAGACCGGTCATCAGTGGGCGACTCAAAGGGGTTATTCAGAGAGCCGAAATGTCGCCGACATTTCGGTGCTCTCTCATTCCCCCCGCAGTTTCTTGCACTTCGGGGAATCAAAGTTCCCCACCCTTCAATGAATTCAGCATTCATTGTAGGGTCCCCAGAGTGCAGGGAAAACCTGCCGCAATCCCGCCGAAAACACACCGAAAACCTGCTGGAACTGCCGGATAAACCATGCTGAACATGCCGGAAAAAGCCGCTGGGCCACCGATCACAGTGTAGATTAGCCGCCTTAAAAAGCAGACAAGCTAACGAACGGGGTAAAAAAAAACAGTACGTTTAAAAGTTTCAAAATTAAAATGCTGTTTGCAAAAAAACTACTGAATGAAAATGCCTAGAATTTACATATAAGGTCCTATGAATGATAATAAAAAGGTGTGATAAAGAAAAATTAAAAAACGATTAGAAAAAAAATGGAAAAAAAAATTGCTGAAAAAATACAGAAAAATGCCTAAAAGATCCTAAAAAATATATGAATATTTTTTTTTACCGCAGAATGAAATAATAAACGGTTTATTAGATATTGGATTAAAATGGGAATATTTTTAACATTGAAGTGTAATTTATTTTTAACATTGAAGTGCTGTTTATTCAGCCTATTCACCTGAATAAACCTGACAAATGAAAATTCCGAACAGCAGGGCATTTCAGCAACTTTTCACTGCTGTTCGGTGTTCTCTATGCTTCTCTATGGGGGATTTCACTGCCTTCGAACAGGCACGTGACCATACATGCAGGCAATTTGCCACAATTTGGTGAACTGCCTGCTCTTTGAATAGCCGAATGAGCCCGAAATGTCACCGTATGCTGAATTTCAGTGTCCGGTTACATTTCGGGGCCAGATTAGCTCCCTCTAACCCGTTAAGTAACAATGCCCGATGTCAAACAGTAGCTGCCAAGGCCAGCAAGGTATTGTCATGCATTAAAAGGAGAATTCACTCTTGGGATGAAACCATAATTTTGCGTCTTTATAAATCAATTGTAAAACCGCACCTTAAATATGCCGTGCAATTTTGGGCACCTGTTTTAGGAAAGGATATTATGGCGCTAGAAAAAGTGCAGTGACGGGCAACTAAATTATTAAGGGGAATGGAAGATTTAAGTTATGAGGAAGGGCTAACAAGCTTAAACCTGTTTAGTTTAGAGAAACGGCGCCTTAGAGGGGATCTGATAACTTACATATAAATATATACGGGACCATTATAAACCATTGTCTGGAAACCTATTTATTAATAGGACAGGACATGAGGTCACCCATTTAGACTGGACGAAAGGAAATTCAGCCTAAGGCATTGGAAGGGTTATTTTACAGTGAGAACAATAAATCTGTGGAATTCTCTGCCTGTTGAGGTGGTTGGTCAGAGACTGTACAGACTTATAAGCAACAACTGGAGGACTTCCTGCATAAACATAATCTTAAGTGTTATAATATAATATGTGGGTAAAAGCTGCTTAATCCAGGAAGAAATCTGACTGCCATTCTGGGGTCAAGAAGGATTTTTTTCCCAGTATGTTGCATATTGGCGAGCGCTTCAGACTGTGGTCTTTGCCTTCTTTTGAAACAACAACAGTAGGTAATGTGTGAAAGGCTGAACCCAATGTACTATTTATTGTTAATTTAAATGAGAACCTTCTAAAGTAAGTGACAAGTTATAACTCTCTGCATTGTGACTGCCATTTTGAAGGCATTTAATGATCAGCGATGTGAGTAATGAGTTCAGTAAGTAGATTTCAGTTATTCAAAGGTTGGTCATATATCATAAATTGGTTTGGGACTTAGCCACAGGGAGGGTGGCAGGTGCCCCACCAGCTTCAGACCTCACCAGCTGCTACTGATATATATATAAGATCAAGTAATCTGCCTGCTATATATATGACCCTGCTCATGCAGTATATGTATAACGTGTATTTTAATATAGATCATTCAGGTTATTTGCCCTAAATAAGTCAATGCTCATATGTCAGTCCTCATCTTTATATAACCTTTCTGAGCACAGCAGCTTAAATAAGTGTGCAAAACCTTTACATATGTAAATAAGGACCAAGTTTGATCATGATAGAAAATCAAGCATCACTCAGCACGAGCACTTCAATACATCATATCCCTCCATATTTGCAAATTACACACAAGGAAGATTGCTATAAACTGAGCTAAATAATGCACCGCACGCAATTTACGTTTCGCCGCAATAAGCTTGGTAGGAGTGCCAGCAGTTGACATTTCCTACTAGGTTACTAAATCCAAACTTATTAGCCCAGGGCCGGTGCAAGCTTTTTTGTCTAGTCAGGTGAAGGTGCGTTTTGGTGCCCCCCCCCCATCCGTGTCATGTCAAGCCAACCAGGATAGAGATGCATAATAATAATCTCTATCGCGAGTGTTTGGTGTCTTCACGCAGAGAGTAAAGGACGCTTAACGTCCTATATATTATATATAATTTATATTTATATATATTTGCCCCCAGCTCACATGGGTATATATTGCCCCAGCTGGGTATATATTGCCCCCAGCACAAATGGATATATTTGCCTCCAGTTTGCATAGATATATTTGCCCCAGCTCACACGGATATATTTGCCCCAGCTCACATGGATATATTTGCCCCAGCTCACCATGGATATATTTGACCCAGCTCACATGGATATATTATCCCCAGCTCAAATGGATACATTATTATTATTATTCTTTATTTATAAAGCGCCGGCATATTCCGCAGCGCTGTACAATAGGCACAGTATAGACAGGGACAAACAGTACAGGAGGATATGAGGGCCCTATTCCTGTAGGAACTCACAATCTGAAGGGTTGGGTTTGGAAACAGGAGGAGAGGACACCAGCTCGCCTGGGTATATTTGCCCCCAGCACACATGGATATATTTTCCCCAGCTCACATATGGATACATTTGCCCCCCCAGCTCACATGGGTATATATTTGCCCCCCAGCTCACATGGGTAAATTTGCCCCAGCTCAAATGGATTTATTTGCCCCAGCTCATATATTATTATTATTATTCTTTATTTATAAAGCGCCAGCATATTCCGCAGTGCTGTACAATAAGCACAGTATAGACAGGGTTACAATACATTGAACAACATTTGACAAACAGTACAGGAGGAGATGAGGGCCCTATTCCCGTAGGAACTCACAATCTAGGAGGGTTGGGGTTGGAAACAGGAGGAGAGGACTGTAAGGTGAGAGTGATTGATGGTTGTGTCAGTGAGTTGGGTGGTAGGCTTCCCTAAATAGGAATGTTTTAAGGGAGCGTTTGAAGGAAGAGAAGTTAGGGGAAAGTCTGACAGTACGAGGGAGAGCGTTCCAGAGAGTGGGGGCTGCGCGTGAGAAATCCTGCAGTCTATCATGGGAAGAGGTGATGCGGGGAGAAGCTAGGCGCAGGTCACTGTTTGACCTTAGGGAGCGGGCTGGGGTGTATCTGGTGATTAGTGAGGACAGGTAGTGGGGCGCTGAGTTAGTGAGGGTTTTGTAGGTAAGGATAAGGATTTTGAACTTAATTCTGCAGTGGATGGGGAGCAAGTGAAGGGACTCGCAGAGGGGAGCGGCAGAGACAGAGCGGCGGGTGAGGTGAATTAGCCTGGCGGAGGCGTTCAGGATGGATTGAAGGGTGGAGAGGCGGGACAGAGGGAGGCCAGATAAGAGATTATTGCAATAGTCGAGTCGGGAGATTACCAGGGCGTGTATGAGTTGTTTTGTGGTGACAGCGGTTAGAAATGGCCGAATTCTGGAAATATTACGCAGTTGGTATCGGCAGGAGGAGGAAAGAGACTGGATGTGGGGGATGAAGGAAAGAGCAGAGTCAAGTGTAACTCCAAGACAGCGAACTTGGTTTGATGGGGAGATGGTGATACCCTCCACCGTGATAGAGAAGTCAGGAGGTGGGGAGGCTTTGGAGGGAGGAATTAGTAGGAGCTCAGTCTTTGACATGTTGATCTTTAGGTGGTGGGAGGCCATCCAGGAGGAGATGCCAGATAAACAGTCACTGACTTTTGAAAGGACAGGGGGAGAGAGATCAGGGGTAGAGAGGTAGATCTGAGTGTCATCAGCGTAGAGGTGGTAATTAAAGCCAAAGCTGTTGATGATTTTGCCCAGAGAGGAGGTGTAGATGGAAAAGAGCAGAGGACCAAGGACAGAGCCTTGAGGTACACCAACAGATAGAGGCAATGAAGAGGAGGAGTTACCAGCAAAGGACACACAGAAGGACCTGTTGGATAAATAGGAGTCAACCCAAGCAAGTGCAGTGTCACCGAGACCCAGAGAGTTGAGGGTCTGTAGAAGGAGGGGGTGGTCAACAGTGTCAAAAGCAGCCGAGAGGTCAAGCAGGATGAGAATAGAATAGTGGCCGTGTTTTTTAGCAGTTAGGAGGTCGTTGGTGACTTTGGTGAGGGCAGTTTCAGTTGAGTGTAGGGGACGGAAGCCAGATTGCAGGGGGTCAAGTAGGGAATTGGAGGACAGGAAGAGGGAGAGGCGGATGAAGACTAGTTTTTCTAAGAGCTTTGATGTGAAGGGAAGCAGGGATACAGGGCGGTAGTTGGATGGAGAGTTGGGGTCAAGGGATGGTTTCTTTAGTAAAGGGGTAACTAGCGCGTGTTTGAAGGCGGATGGAAAGGAGCCAGTGGAGAGAGATAGGTTGAAGATGTGTGTGAGAGCAGGGGTGAGGGAGGAGGAGAGGGGAGGAATTAGATGTGAGGGAATGGGGTCGAGCGGGCACGTGGTGAGATGTGAGGAGGACAATAAGGAATTGACTTCCTCCTCAGTGGCTGGGAGGAAGCGGCAGAGGGTGGCAGAGGGGACCTGTGGGAGTGGAGGTGGCAGATAACTATCTTGTGTTGGGATGTTGCTTCTGATAGTTAGAGTTTTACTGAGGAAGTAGTCTGCCAGGTCTTGAGCGCTGAAGGCAGCTGAGGGGGGAGGTGCAGGTGGGTAGAGGAGGGTGTTGAAGGTGGACCAGAGCCGTTTAGGGTTGGAGGACAGCGTAGATATAAGAGATGAGAATATATATGGGTATATTTGCCCCCAGCTCATATATGGGTATATTTGCCCAAGCTCATATATATGGGTATATTTGCCCCCAGCTCATATATGGGTATATTTGCCCCAGCTCATATATGGGTATATTTGCCCCCAACATATATATGGGTATATTTGCCCCAGCTCATATATGGGTATATTTGCCCCCAGCAGCTCTCACCTCTGCTCTGCTGCCTGCCAGGCTCCGCCGGCATTCTTCTACTCAGTCCCTAGGCTACTCGAGGTGAGCGGCCGTAGGCATGACATGCAGCTTTGCCGCTCGCCTAGGATGGGATTCGGGAACCACCTGACCAGCCACGTTTTCGCACGTGGGTCAGGTCACGTGGTTGCTTGTCCCATCCCAGGTGAGTGGCCAAGCTGCACGTGCATGCCAGCGGCCGCTCGCCTCGTAGGGACTGAGTGAGTAAAACGCCGGCGGCGGCAACTGCCCCCCTTTCCGACCTCACCTGAAGTCCGGGCCGGCGCCCCCTCAACTGGCAGAAAGCCAGACAGTAAGGTGGCCGCCTGTGCTGCCTTACGTTAGCGCCGGCCCTGCATTAGACCATAAGTCAGTCACAGCCGGGTCAGGCCACGCTGGGCAGGTGGGAGGGCTTTAACGCTGGCCGGGGCATACTACTATGCCTCGCTAGCCGGCTGCTGTAGCGGGCCACTCTTTTAGCCTGCCCATGCAATAGTCGACCGTCATTAGCTGCTAAGGGACGCCTGAACCAGGCTGTGCCACAACAGCGAACGGCAAGGGCCAGCTATTGGGTGGGCTGGAAGAGGCCCGATTAAGTCAGTGGGATGTACTACGCTAATGCGTACTATGGTAATTTTACACGCTGTAAATTAGTGAAATCTGAATGGAAATTCGCATATTTTTTTACATTTTTTGTTATAGCATTCTGGCAGGACATGACGTATACATATAATAATAATATATTATGAATCTGTCGAGTCTGCAGGAAATAAAGGATATATAATTTGTCTGGGTCCTACAATAAAACATGACTTCAAATTGCATTTAAACATGATGAGCACAAAACAGTCAAAATGAGCTCAGCACACAGATGTGAAACAGCTCAGTAGTGAAGGGGTTAAAGGACTTTTTTTACTATTTATACATATTTTAATAAATTTGTTTTGATTTTAACACCTATTTGGAGAATAGGAGACCTTTTTTGCAGTTTGGTGGCATTTACCAATGTCGATAAGGTGTAATTCGGCAGTTTTCGCTGACGTCCGATAACTACTTCGGTGATTCCAAAATACGGTGACCATTCGCTAAATAGTGAATTCAATGTATTTTCAGTGAAATGGAATGGCCAAAATGCAGCAAATTGGGTCGAAACGCAAAACACTGAAGTAACTGAACTTCTCATCTCCCTTCCCTCTAAGGCTAGGGTCAGACTGAGGCAGTGCGAACGC
Organism: Leptobrachium leishanense; assembly: GCA_009667805.1. Classification (NCBI taxonomy): domain Eukaryota; kingdom Metazoa; phylum Chordata; class Amphibia; order Anura; family Megophryidae; genus Leptobrachium; species Leptobrachium leishanense. The sequence goes on along the minus strand of CM019066.1, from coordinate 224,872,977 downwards.
GCGTTTCTGGCGCACATAATCACGGCCGCACTAGCAGCAGATGCCGGCAATGACAGCCAATATACGAAGTACGGTCGCACAAAAAGTCCGGCCGCGCAACGCAAGTGGAAAATGAACGCATTTTTTCGAGAACGTTAAACCGCTGGTACTGACGTACAGAGTGCGCTGCGGCCGCATGGCAGCGTGTGTGCGTGATTAGGAGATGTCAGACGCTGCTAAGTGTGCGGCCAAATTAACGTTCAAACAGCCGGATTTCCCTAGACTTCTTTTTTCACCCCATCGTCATGAAAATACGTCCAGAATTGCGCATCGTCTGAACCACTAAAAGCGTATTCCGTGAAAAAATGCGTGCGCACGCATCGACGTACATTTTGACGGTGGCCGCAGAAAATGCGCTCATCTGTCCCTAGCCTAAATCCTCCATTCTTGCACCCATTTCGCTTCAGGTGAATGGTACCACCATTACTTATTCCTCTCAGCCTTGTTGCCTAGGGGTCCTATTGGACTCAGATCTATTTTTTACTCCTCACATTCAGTCACTAACCAAATATTGCTACTTCCACCAAAAAAACATTGCACACATCTGTCCCTTTCTTAATCAGGACTCTACTTAAATGCTCATCCAAGCAAGCTGTCCAGCAACAGCAAATTGCAAGGGCCAGTTAGTGGGCCTGGCTGGAAGAGGCCCAATTAAGTCAGTGGAGTGTACTACGCTAATGCGTACTATGGTAATTTTACACGCTGTAAATGATTAAAATCTGAATGGAAATTTGCATATTTTGTTTACGTTTTTTGTTATAGCATTCTGGCAGGACATGACGTATACATATAATAATAATTTATTATGAATCTGCCGAGACTGCAGGAAAAATATATATATATTGTCTGGGTCCTACAATAAACTGGCAATGGCCAAGTCAATCCCCTGACCTGAATCCCATTGAGCATGCATTTCACTTGCTGAAGACAAAACTGAAGGGAAAATGCCCCAAGAACAAGCAGGAACTGAAGACAGTTGCAGTAGAGGCATGGCAGAGCATCACCAGGGATGAAACACAGCGTCTAGTGATGTCTATGCGTTCCAGACTTCAGGCTGTGATTGACTGCAAAGGATTTGCAACCAACAGGGTTATCCAAAGAGATCCGAATTGCTTGAGAAAGGTAACCAAACGCTGAAAATCAGCGTTCGGTTGCCTTTCCTGGCCATTCGGCTATCCAGAGAGCAGGCAATTCGCCAAATCCTGGCGAATTGCCTGCACATACGGTGCCTGTTCGGTGCCTGTTCGAAGGCAGTGAAATCCCCATAAAAAAGCACTGCTTCGGCTATTCAGAGAACACAAACCAGCAGTGAAAGGCTCCCCTAATGCCCTGCCATTCGGTGGTTTAATTCGGCAAATTTATTCAGGAGAATCCCATAGACTTCAATGTTAAAAATATTCCCGATTTAATTCAATATATAATAATAAACCATTCATTGTAAAATTCTGCAGCAAAAAGTCTCTTTATTTATAGATTTTTTAGGATACTTTAAGCATTTTTCTGTTTTTTTGTTTTTTTTTAAAAGTCCGATTTTTTTTTTTCAGTTTACTTATTTTTTCTGTAACAGCCTTCTTTATTATCATTCCCTGGACCTCCTGTGTAAATTTCAGGCATTTTCGCTCAGTAGTTTCTTTGCAAACAGCGTTTCATTTTCACAGATTCATACAAATGGTTTTGCTAATTTATTCACTGCCTCTTCTGCGTCTCAGCTGCTTCGGCTCTGTGTGATTGGCTCCTGTTCGGCTGCTTCGCTGTGTGTGATCGGCTCCTGCTCGGGTTTTTCGAAGGTTAATCCAGATGTTTTTCCTTGTTTTCGGCGTGCATTCGGTGGGTTTTGCGGTTAGTTTTCGGTGGGTTTACGGCAGCTTTTCCCTGCAATTCGGGGACCCTGTGGTGCTTGCTGAATACACCGCAGGGTCACCGAAATGCAATCGGCAAAAGGAACCGAATTGAAGAGAACGAAAAGTCACCGAACGTGCGGTGACTTTTCGAATCTCTTTGGATAACCCTGCAAGTATTAAGAAGGGAAAGTTTGATTTATGATTATTATTCTGTCGCATTACCTTTGGTCCCTTAACAAGTGGGAGGCACATCTGCAAACTGCTGTAAGTCCTACACCGTTCACCTGAGTTGGATGTACATACCCTCAAATTAAAGCTGACAGTCTGCAGTTAAAGCACATTGTGTTTGTTTCATTGCAACTCCATTGTGGTGGTGTATAGAGCCAAAGATGTTACAATTGTGTTGATGTCCCAATATTTCTGGACCTGACTGTATGCTACTGCGAACATGGAAAGAAATCGAGTACCGTCTTGATGTGCTTCGTGCAACTAATGGTGTCCATATAGAGGTGTATTAAATGAGGCAAAAAACACCTAAATATATAAGTCTCATTTTATACATTTTTTATTACTTCTAACATGGTCATATTTGGTATCATTCGAAAGGCCTTGCTCTAGCTGCCACCGTTCGAGAGATATGGGGTTCAAAGGAACCCCCCATCTCCAACAGGGGATTTCCTAAGGAATTCTCTGGGGAGCTTGGGGTTCCTCGGCTAACTGACATCATCGCGCCATACACGATGACGTCAGATGACCAGGGGGGACCCGGATGTGGAGTCACCATCCAAGAGCCCCTATCGGAGTTAGGCCGTGATCCGGTGCCGAATAGTGCTGGATCGCTGCCCAGTGCCTCAGGGGTTAAAGCCATGCACCGCTTAAAAGGGGAGACTCTCCCCTTTTCAGTGGTGCCTGGCTTGTCCTGCTAGGTCCTCCTGATCGGGAGGGAGTGGGATCTGAAAGAACCCCCCTCCTTCCAGGCAACATCCCGGCTTTGCCGGGGGGTCGCCTGAGAACAGGGCCGCCATCAGGGCATTACGCCCCATGCTGCCATAAGGGGCCTGGGCCCAGTGGGGGCCCAGGCTGCTGGGGTCCCGTCGGCAGCGGTGTCACCCTTTTACAGCTCCGGTATCGGACTCGATGAGTCCGAATCCAGAGCTGTGTCTCTGCTGCAGGAGCCGGAGGAGACACAGTGTCACCTCCGGCTCCTGGCAGCTTCAGTGAAGCTGCGCACCTCAGATGGAGGGCCCGGGCTGAAGAGCAGAAGACAGAAGAAAAGAAGAGAGAAGAAAAGAAGATTGAAGAATAAGGAGAAGAAAAGAAGAGCTGAAGGAAGGAAGACAGAGGAATGGTGAGCCAGGGCCCAGATGCCCAGACCCCAAGGCCCAGACCCCAGGGCCCAGACCCCAAGGCTCAGACCCAGAGCCCAGACCCCAAGGCCCAGGGCCCAGTCCCCAAGGCCCAGACCCAGGGCCCAGTCCCCAAGTCCCAGACTCAGGGCCCAGACCCTTAAGACCCAAGGCCCAGGGCCCAGTCCCCAAGGCCCAGGGCCCAGTCCCCAAGGCCCAGGGCCCAGACCCCAAGGCCCAGTCCCAGACCGTCATTTATGTCGGGAGGAGCTTGACTTCAGCGTCTGAGGACGCTGAAGTCAGAACGCCGTGGGACCCCAGACAGAGAGGTGAGTATCTCCGCCCGGGGGTCCCAAAAAGTTGATGACGTGTGGGACACGTCCTCCTCAGCATACAGAGGGAGTAACTGAGTACATGTCCTATTCGTCGTCAGCAGTAAAGGGGTTAAAAACTTCTTTTTTTTTTAAACTTTTTGTCCTTGTTTCCTCTTCCCCAGGGCATTACCCGGACCCGGACATTGTTTTTAAATGTTTCTATACATCCTAGAAATCCGCCACTTCACGGGCAGGTTATGGGGACCTCCTAGGCACGATATTTGAAGGAATTTTTATTTTTTATTTTTAACCCTTATTTCATAGAAAACTCACTGTCCCTTTTAAAAACTTTTTTTTTAACTTTTTGTCCTTGTTTCCTGTCCCCCAGGGCACTACCCGGAACCCCATACACCTTTTATGGCAAATATCTAGCAATATCCAATATATCCAATATCTTGGAGGGCACTCTAAAAATCGAATTTTGAGTCCCATTGACTTGTATCGAGTTCGAATCCGAACTTTCGAAAAGTCCGAGTTCGAAATTTTGAAAAGCCCGAGTTCGAATTCGAACTTTTGAAGAGTTCGAGCTCGAACTTTTGAAACTTCGAGTTCGAACTTTTGAAAAATTCGAGCTCGAATATGAATTTTTGAAAAGGTCGAATTCGAACTTTTGTAAAGTTTGAATTTGAACTTTTGAAAAGTTCGAATTCGAACTTTTGAAAAATTCGAGGTCGAATATGAATTTTTGAAAAGTTCGAATTCGAACTTTTGTAAAGTTTGAATTTGAACTTTTGTAAAGTTCGAATTCAAACTTTTGAAAAGTTCAAATTCGAACTTTTGAAAAGTTCGTTTGAAAGGTTCATATTCGAACTTTCGAAAGGTTCGAGTTCGAACTTTTGAAAGCTCGAGTTCGAACTTTTGAAAAGTTTGAGTTTGAACTTTTGAAAAGTTCGAGTTCGAATGCGAATCGAACTCGGGGGTGTTCGGCTCATCCCTAGTAAAGGATCCCAAAGATGTACAGAAGGGCCAATGAGACTAATAAATAAAAGAGAAGACAGGCGTTCAATGCCAAGCCCACTCCTAATGGGTGACATCACCAAATTCATTGAGCTGAAGCCCCTTTCACAATCCCCTGATGTCACTGGAAGACTGTTCACTGCTGTCACAGCTGGTTTCAGATTTTCTGGAATCTCTGCACCGCCGTTATCAATGTAGTCTCTGAAGCCTTCACAGATGGATGTAAAGTTGAGACGGAATCTTTTGCACAGCTGCTCTAGCTTCACTTCTCCTTCAAACCACGGACTGTCCACATTGTGAATTCAGGATGTCAATTTCAGAGACGAGAGATTCAAATTTATCCGACTATGATGAAGCTGCTGGTCTGTTGCTTGCAGATAAAGCATAGAGTCTGGATCGTAAATTATCCACCAAACATTGATAAAATCGAGGGAGATGTATCCTCATTTTCGTGCTCTCCGGGTTGATGGTTACACCTTTGAAATACCCCTTCTCCAGCGATTCCATGAGTTCTTTCAGATGTTTGCCAGGCATGTCTTTCATTTTCTCTATTGCACGAACTGACCGATTAATCAAATGATAGGCTCGTGGAAGTGTGATGTCATGTCTTTGTAGAGCTTCAGATAACAGGCCCATTTCCTGAACAGCATCTGCAACCCCTGTAAGGTTTAACAAATATTCTTCTAATGTCAGGACTTTGATAAGGCCACTAAATAGAGACTTCTGCTTGCTGTTATGGAATGAACTTGTGCTTGCTTTTAAGAAAAGGCTGTGCAGCGCATGGTATGATTCCCAAACTGCTCTTAACAGTAGCTCTCTAGCTTGAAGCGACCCACCTAATGGAAAAAACTTTACCAATTTTAAGAATTTGCACTTCTAATTCTTTAGCACATTCAGAGAGCTCTGTCAGATTTTTTGGTGATTGATGGTACACAGCATACAGCTTCTCAAAAAAAACGATGTTACATGATGAAGAACAGGAATAGAATTGATTGTATCAGAAATACACAATTCAAGCCTATGACACAAGCAGTGCCATTTCACAAGCTGTGGATAGGCAAATGAAGTAAATCAAGAAAGAAAGTGACTGGATCTTTTCTGTTAACAGAGGTACGAATATAAACAATTAACACTGATTGCGAAGAAACTGTTGTAGACTCATCAATGTAAACTGAAAGCTTTGGAGCCTATACAACAATCGCTTTGCAAAGCTTTTTCCTCATTTCACTAGCAATGCAATTGATTATTTGTGCATGTCGCGAGCTGGGCCTAGCATGTGTGTGCAGGAGTATGGGTGTGAGCCCAATGTGCAGCGAAATAGCAGCAGAAGACAGGATACAGGGCAATAGAGTTTATTGAGAGAACAGATATGAACCAAGATATAATAGAATACACAAGAGGACTAAATAACAGGAGGATGGCTGGGAGTAATGGGAACTGAATATAGGAGGAACTAGGAGGCAGGATAAACAGAGGTTGAATAACTAGAAGGGGAACACAGACATTATAGATAACACATAATCCAAGCGAAGGTACAATGGGAGCATGTAATAGAATAGTCAAGGTCTAGCAAGGGTCTGGTACACGAGTAAGTCAAGCATAGGATAGCAGGGGGAAAACGGGGCAAAGGAGGAATACCGGTTATGAATGTTGGTATAGAGCAGAGGGAAAGCAGGAATGTCTTTGGTTCAGAGGGATTCCAGACAAGGATCTCAGGAGTACAAGGAAGCAGGTCTGCACTAGGCAAGGCTGGGAACGTCAATGAGGAAGCTTAGAGTAAGGGGCGTAGCTTCCTCATATACAGGGTTGATTAGGGGAGGATGAAGGGCAGGTGAGGTTCCAGGTCCATTATGCAAATCAAAGTCCAGGAAAGCATATGGAGACAAGAAGTCCTGGAACCTGCATATGGCAATGTAGGACATGGCAAAAAGGAGAACAAAGGGGGCGCCAGAGGGTCTGGGGGTTCGGACCGTGACAGTGCAGCTGTGTACTCATTATGGAGAATACGCCCTAAGCAGTTTTTCTTAGCACAAAAGTAGGCAGTGCGAAAGACTTTCGTTGTGGATGCAAACTTATGCTTCTGCTGTTCTGCAATATTGGTTTGCATTACCTCCTTTCTAGATACAGCTTGGATTTCGCCTGCCTTTACATGTTCTTCAGCAATTTTATGTACATGGATTTTTTTACGCAATGAGGTCAACATATCTTTTTTCATTTTTCCATATGGAGTAATCATACCAGTACTCCATTCTTTAGAAATGGATAAACCCTATGATACAGATACCCCAAGGTGTTTAACCTCACTACACACTTTGCATCCTAAAAGACAATTTTTTAAGAACTGCTAAGGGTATTTTTTTTTTTTATTAAATTCTGTATTTATAAAGAGTTTAACAAATCACAAATAGAGCATCCATATGAGTATATGCAAAGCGACCCCGTGACCACCCCGAAAGGCATGGGACAACGAACCACCAAAAATTTCAAAAGTAAAAACTAAAAACTCGGGACACCTCGCTGCCAGGGTCATCTCAGGTAAGGAAAGTTCAAAAGAGGGGAGGGGGAATAAGGGGGGGTAGGACGCAGCAAAACAGTCCAAGAAAGATCAAAAACAAAAAACCAGACAACTACATAACCTCTCTGCGCCCCCCCGGTCCTGAGATCCAACGTGGAACCCAAACAACTTCAAGTCCCAAAAACTAGGGGCCGAATAGCAGACCAAAAACCAAGAATGTCCCCAACAAGAGGAGGCGAGGATGGGCGGGCGGACAAATACAATGTTCAACCTGGGCAGTCTGACGTTTTCCGTGAGAGGCCCGCTCCGGACAGGACACACCACGCTTCAGTGGGATCAGCTATAGTATAGGGCACATTTCTGTGGTTCACCTCCATGGAACCTGCCAGACCCCAGCGGTACCGAACTCCTTTTACTCGAAGGAACATCGCCACCTCCCAGAATCTCCATCTCGCCACGAGGGTCACAAAAGGTAAGTCTCGGTACAACTGCAGTGTCGAGTTCTCGAAGGTCACATCCGACCGAGCTCCCGGGGACAACATAAGCTGCACCTGCGTAGACACATCAACTGTCGTGGAAATAATGTCTCGTGGGGCCGCCGAAGGCGCCGTCGCTGCCTTCCGTACTCTGAATACCGAGGTGAACAGGCCAGAAGCCTCGGAGGAGAGACCCATAACTTGGCGACCTAAACGGTCCACATATCGCAGGAGGTCGGCCGTAGGCACCGTCTCAGGAACCCCCCTGATGTGGACATTACGCCGGCGATGTCTTGTCTCCAAGGTCTCTACGGAGCGCGACAGAAGGGTGACCTGTGAACATAGCTCCACCACCTGGGCATCGAGAAGAGCCTGCGCAGAGGTCGTTTCAGCTGAGTCTGCACTGCTGTCACTTCTGTTCACAACACTTCGATCTCAGTCCGCAGGCCATAAAATTCAGCACGCCACGACCTCATCTCCGCCATAAATAACCAGAGGTCACCCTTTGTGGAAGGAAGCGAATCGTCGCCGTCAATATCACGGATGCTGGTGGGAGAGATCAGTGGGAAACACGGACCAGATAGCGATGAGGGTGTAAGTCCTTCACACCGGGGCGGCACCGAAGCACCGCAAGTCTCCGCAGAGCCCGCGCCACCAGAAGCCGATAGTAAAGCATCCGAGTCCGATCCTCCATCAACCCCGTACAATCCCCCTGCAAGGCCCTGGCCAGCGAGCGGCGCTTCACCTGTGCCCGTTTCTTAGCTGCCGTACTGGCCACCTTCAGTTCCTTCCCCGGGGTCAATAAGGTGAGTAGTTGCTGGTCTCCCATAGTGTCTCGAGGCCAGTAACAATCCCCATCATCCGATGAGCCGTACCCCATTGCAAGGGTGGGAGGAGTGGCCGAAACCCGGGATTTACCTCCACCAATCAAATATTCTCGAATATCCCGCTGGCGGGGTCCCTCCGTCCCGGCCTGGTGCGTCGCGGTCTTTTTTCCCATCTTCAGCCCTGGCGATGGGCCCCGCAGCAGGCAGCCAGATACTCTGTGGATCCTAAATGGCCGACGTCAATAGGACGCACTCGCGATCTCCGGGCAATCTCCCTCAGGTACAGGCCGCCAGGAGTCAGATGACCTCAGGAAGACAGTCCGCCCGGTCAGATGTCAATCTGGGACTGCTTAGATCGCAAATGCTGGGCAAGGAAGGCACCAAAAATCTCCTTTATCTATGCTGCAGCAGCGGAGCCCGGCAAGATGCGTCCTCTCTCCTCGGCAGTTAGCTCCGCCCCCCTGCTAAGGGTATTTTTGTTGAAATTCCAGCCATTGATCCTGGTCCAAGCATCCTGGTAAAAGAACACTCTCGTGGACATCAGCAGCGGTATCTTCAGCCACATCAGAGACTGTCAACTACATCTGATTCACTGGCTGGTGTAGTTTAGACATGTGCATTCGTTTTAGTACTAAAACGATTTAGTCCGAATTTTGGGATAATTTAGTTTTCGTATGACTCAAGAGAAACGAAACTGCTCAGTACAAAAAACGAAAGAAACTAAAATAAAATGCACTACATTTTAGTTTCAGTCCTTTTTGTGATATTACATTGATGAGTGAAGGAGACCAGCAATGAAGAGCGCAACATCGCAACATCCGAAGTTCTGCACCCTCCACATGCCAATGCAGTAGGATGTTCTATACAGAGAGGGACATTAAGGCTAGGGTCAGACGAGCGTGATTTCTACGGACTGTACGTCCGTGCACACGGACGTATGTCAGTACGGAAGACACAGTAGTGGCCACACAGTCCGTTTTTTTCACTGACGTTAAATTTTTGACGGATGTAGGAGAGAAAATAAAATAAAAAGCAAAACCATTTTGTCCGTGAAAAATGCTGGACGTATAAATGCAGTCCGTCTGACCACGTTCCATCACTCACACACAAAGCTATGCAGACGTTGCGGATGCAGCGCACTTTGTGCGGCCGTTCTAGCGGTTGTACGTTCTTGCCTGCCTTGCGTCCGTGGGCCGCGGCCGTTGTGCGTCCGCAGTTCAGTGCGGACGTACTTCGTATAACGGGCTCCGATGGGCTTCCTGTCATGCTATCACGGACGTACTTTTAGGCGCAATCACGGATGTGAACACTACGCTCGTCTGACACGGTCCTAATTAATGCAGGAGGATGTTCTATACATTATACAGAGAAAGGTATAAATTGAGGAGGATGTTCTATACAGAGAGGGACATTAATTAATTCAGGAGGATGTTCTATATATTATACAGAGAGGGGTATTAATTAATTAATGCAGGTGGATGTTGTATACATTATACAGAGAGGGGTATTAATTAATGCAGGAGGCTATTCTAAACATTATACAGAGAGGATCCTTTTCTTTTTCAGCCCTTTAAATCCAGTGGCTGTGAGCGCGTAGATCGGCTGCTTGTTACATTATCTCAGTACAATGTATCAGGCTCCGCTGTTACAGTAACTGACTAACGGCGCTCAGAGTTTCAGTAAAACAAGGAAATAATATTGTTCTAACCTCTTATATATAAAAATATTATTTACTAGTTTTACTGAAACTGAGAGCTGTGATGAGCAGCAGTCAGTTACTGTAACAGCTTTGCCTGACACGGGGCAGTATTACAATGTTGGTGCTAATTTAACCAGAGCTGTTGTAAACTGAAAACCTCCATAGGCTATAATGGCTCTGGGAAGTTTACAGCAGCTCTGGTTAAGTTAGCACCAACTATGTAATATGGCCCACATTGTGCTGACAGTGAGAGATACTGTAACAAGCAGCGATCTCAGCCCTCTGAGGAGCCACTGCAATAGTAATTGTATCCATTGGTTTTCGGATGAATGAAATTAGTTTTCATACTAAAGAACTGAAAACGAATTTCTTTAGCAACTAAATAAATTGCATTTTAGGACTAATCCATTAGTTCAAAACGAAATTTTGTGCTGTTCACATGTCTAGTGTAGTTTCTGCATCGGAGAATGTGTCATTCATCTAGAGCACAGGCTCCGACTGCGATGATCACCTTGCAGAATCAGCATGTGATTTCTTACTGGATGCCTTTGAGAAGAAATTCATAATGCTGCCCTTTCGATTGTTATTTATACAGAAATGAGCAAACAAAAAATTGTGTAAATCCTTTACTGAAAGAATAAATGGAAAGTGAACTATTTCCCCCAACACAATGAAATTAAGAGACATACAGGGTTATTATTATTATTATTATTGTCATCATTTATATCGCGCAGCACTTTAGAATAATCAAAGGGAAAGAGATAAGCGGACATATGATGGAAACAACAGGTGTAGAGGGCTCTGCTCATAGGAGTTTACAATCTAGAGGGGTTGGGGTTGAGGAAGACAAGAGGAATTTTACAAAGATAGCAGGATCATTAGTGCCAGTGGTATGGGAATGGTGGGGTCATAGAAGCAACTTCAATCATGTGTGAGTCGATCTTATGCAGAGGGATGAGTTGTGTCAGTGATGTGGTACGCTACTCTGAAGAAATGGATTTTGAGGGATTTCTTAAAGGCTTGAAGATTAGGGGAGAGTTTGATAGGGCGAGGCAAGTCATTCCACAGGACTGGTGCTGCCCGTGAAAAGTCTTGGAGGCGGGAGTTGGCCGGGCACTTGTAGACAGATAACAGGAGGAGATCGGTTGCCGACCGGAGTTGTCTGGATGGGACATGCTTGCGGAGTAATGAAGACATGTAGGGAGGAGATGAGTTATTGAGCGATTTGAACGTGAGCATCAGTATTTTAAACTGTATCCTGGAACGCACAGGAAGCCAATGGAGGGATCGGCAGAGGGGTAGGGATGTGCGTTTCGGGTTTCGGAATTTTGGAATTTTCACGAAATTTCCCGATTCGTGTTTTCGGATTCGGCCGAATTTCCGAATCGGGTCGGACCCGAAAACCGATAGATCCGAAAAGTTTTCCGAGCCGAAACGAAAAATTTTCGGATTTTTCGAATGGACTTGAAATGTGTCAAATCAATTTATTTTTGCTCTATTCATGATTTCGGTTCCATTCGTGATTTCGGTTCCATTTCGGTAATTCTGGAAATCGTATATTTAACTATTATCGGTTATATCGCTGATTCTGTAAATTTTGTATTTGTAAATGCGTATCACTTGTTTCTTGTGGCATTCGGTCAGTTTAGCGTTTTTTAAATCGTTTTGTTCATTTTTTTTGTTCCTTGGCTTTCATACCATTTTAATATGATTAAATAAAGTTGTGAAATGTATATTCAATTATTCATAAGAAAAAAGGATCTTTATTTAATAAAAAAAACCACGATAGAATCGCCAGAATTATCGTAGACACTTTGAAACGAGGAGAACAGAAGTTCCGAAAAAAACGAAAATTTCCGAAATTTCCGAAAAGTCGATACAAAAAACGAGCAAAGTGACCCGAAAACACGAAAAATGGTCGATATTCCGAAAAAAAAATGTACATGAAAAACGAGCCTAACCGAACCGAATCGAAACAGAAATCGGTCGAAACGAGCCTTAATCGAAAATTTTAAACATTCGAACCGAATCGAACCGAAAAAAAAATCGGTGCACAAGCCTACAGAGGGGTAGGTACGCGAGGTGCGTCTGGTGAGAAAAATAATCCTGGCACCTGCATTCATTACAGATTGCAAAGGGGCAATACGGGAGTTGGGGAGGCCAATAAGGAGCGATTTGCAGTAGTCAAGTCGTGAAATGACAAGCGCATGAACCAGCACCTTCGCGGTATCCTGTGTGAGAAAGGGGTGGACACGGGCAATGTTTTTTGAGCTGACAGTAACAGGATTTGGTCTGGATGTGGGGAGAGAACGCTAGGTTGAAATCAAAAGTGACACCAAGGCAGCGAGCTTGAGGCGTCGGGCTAATGGGTGTTCCAGTTACTCATATTCAAAGAGATCCGAATTGTGGCCGAAAGGTAACCGAACAGCGTACAACACCGAACAACACCGTTGTGCGTCCGCAGTTCAGTGCGGACGTACTTCGTGTAACGGGCTCCGATGGGCTTCCTGTCATGCTATCACGGACGTACTTTTAGGCGCAATCACGGACGTGAACACTACGCTCGTCTGACAGCAGCCTCAGTAGAGCGACTTTTGGTACATTGGTTAGGTACTCAATCTACAAAGAGGTGCCTTGAAGGGGCGAGTGACCTTACGTTGCAATGGCCATTGAAACAAACTAAAACCTCCTGATAGTGTTTAGTTGTACATGGAAATACATTAGAAATGAGCGCAGATGACACCTTTTTTCTCTTGTTACAGTTACAAATATTTATTAAGCGCCAACAAGTCCTATTGCAGTGTACGATTGGAGAGACAGAATTACAAATATACACACACGTTACACAGAACAGTAGGAGAGAGAACCCTGCTCAAGAGCATACAATCTTAGGCTAGGGTCAGACGAGCGCAGTGCGAACGCGCGTGCAGGCGCACTTAATCACGGCCGCACTAGCAGCAAGTGCCAGGCAATGACGGCCAATATACGAAGTACGGTCGCACAAAAGTCCGGCTGCGCAACGCAAGTGGAAAATGAACGCATTTTGTCGAGAACGTAAAACCACTAGTACGGTCGTACAGAGTGCGCTGCGTCCGCTAGCGGCGTGTGTGTGTGATTAGGAGACGTCAGACACTGCTAATGTCCGGCCAACATAACGTCCAGATGCACAAAGTGTTTTATTGATGATCCGTACAAAATCACGGACGAAAAATGCGCATCGTATGACCGCTCTCGCGTACTCTGTGAAAAAATGCGTCCATTCGTTCGAACGCACTTTTTCACAGACAACGTGAAAATGCGTTTGTCTGACCCTAGCCTAAAAGGTCTAAAGAATGATGCATGGCAACAAAGGAAAGTCATTGAATGGTGCTCAGGCAAATCCCATAGGATTCGATATAAAAATATCATTTTTTTTATTTAACCATTTATTCATTTCATTTTTAGCAAACATGCAGGGTTATTCAAAGAGAGTCGATCTGGCCCCGAGATTTAACCGGACACTGAAATTCAGCGAACAGTGACATTTTGGGGCCATTCGACTATTCATTAAATTGTGACGAATTGCCTGCACATATGGTGCCTGTTCGAGGGCAGTGAAATCCCCCATAGAGAAGCAATGCTTCATCTATTCAGAGAACACCAAACAGCTGAGAAAGGTTGCTGAAATGTCCTGCATTCGGTGGTTTCATTCGACAGGTTTATTCAGGAGAATCCCATAGGCTTCAATGTTAAAAATATACCAGTTTTTATTCAATATCTATTAAACTGTTTATTATTTTATTCTGCAGTAAATAGTCTATTTATTTTTAGATTTTTTTAGGATCTTTTAGGCATTTTTTGGAAATGTTTTGGCAAACTTTTTCACTGTTTTTTTTTTAAAATCGTTTTTTCTTTTTTCTGTAACAGCCCTTTTTATTATCATTCATTGGACCTTATATGTAAATTTCAGACCTTTTCATTCTGTAGTTTCTTTGCAAACAGCGTTTCACTTTTCAAACATTCAAGCGTACGGTTTCCTTTTTTTCCCACTCTATTCGTCTACGGTGTCGGCTTTTTCCGGCGGCTGCTCTGCGCTCTGATCGGCGGCTGCTTGGGTTCCTCTGGCGTGTTTGGCGGGGTTAATCCAGCTGTTTTGCGGGTTTTAGTGAGTGTTCAGTGGGTATTGTGGTGAGTGTACGGCGGGTTTTGTGGTGAGTGTTCGTCGGGTTTGTGGCAGGTTTTCCTTGCACTTCGGGGACCCTGTGGTGCTTGCTGAATACACCGCAGGGTCACCAAGATAATATCCCCAAATCTCACCGAATTGAAGCGAACGAAAAGTCACTGAACGTACGGTGAATCCACTTCAAGCAGCAAGGGTCTGGGTAGCAATACCTTGATTGAAGGTCCTTTATGGCTGGCACAGGAAGGATGTCTGTCAGCCATGAAAGTCTCCAGGCCATAGTGGATAGTGGGCCACGTAGTCAGGAAGCTGCAGACTCCACTGGAAACAGCAACAAGACCTATGGCAGCAGTGATACACAGGTAAGGTAGATAACTGGAACTCAGGAACCCAGGCAGATCTCCAGTCCTCTGGATAGTGGGCTACGGAGTATAAGTCCAGCAACAGGAGCCACAGATTCTAGAACCACAGGACAACAAGGAATTTATTTTATTTATTTATAAAGGATTTTACCAGGAAGGATACATTGAGACTTCTCTCGTTTTTCAAGTATGTCCTGGGTTCAAGAACATTGAAGTGTTACAGTTACAGAAATACAAAGTAATACAATGCAAGATATTGAAAAACAACACAAATATACAGATTAACAGAAAATAAATATGTAGGAAATATAGTCACTAGGTTACATGTTTACAGGTGCATTCTGTATTGAGGTATGTTAGTAAGGAGCTCTTGAGTGACTTAAGACTGGGGGAAGATTTGATGGTGTCTGGGAGGTTATTCCATAAGGTGCTGGTCCCGGATCGGAGGTTATAGGATGAGGGAGCTGCTGGGGGAAGCAGTCTATTCAGGTAGGGTGGAAGCTTCCCAGAAATGCTCTTAGACACCAGGCTGGAGAGGTGAAGGGTGCGTTTAGACTCCAGCGATGGCCAGTTTAGCTCTTTTAACATGTCACAATGGTGGGTCATGTAGTTACATTGTAATGCAAGCGGCCAGAAGGAGTTAAACAATGTAGTAAGTTTCTGAAGGTGTGTTTGCGGGGCCGCTGCATACACTACATCTCCGTAATCAATAGCCGGCATAAGCATTTGTTGTACAATCTGCTTTCTTACCGCAGGGCTCAGGCAGGATTTGTTTCTGTACAGGGCACCTAGTTTGGGGTAAAGTTTAGATGAAAGTTTTTCGATGTGGGGGCCAAAGGATAGATTAGGGTCCAACCACATACCTAGATATTTGAGAGAAGTGACTGTGGTCAGCGTGCCATTTGATTTTGTCCCAACACATAGATGGGGATTTTGCAATTTGTGTAGTCTAGGTGCTGTTCCAAAGAGCATCGTTACAGTTTTGTCAGTATTTAAAAAAAGTTTGTTGTGTTTGATCCACTTTTCTACCTCTGTGAATTGTTCTTGCAGCACGGCCTCCGGCTGCGGGAGATTTGGTTTGCTGGTATAGATTACAGTGTTGTCTGCGTACATATGTACAGTTGAGGCTTTGCAGACATTGGGCAGATCATTTATGAATATTGTGAATAGCAGGGGGCCTAGTATTGAGCCTTGGGGTACACCGCAAGTGACTGGGAGCGGGAGGGAGAGCTGCCAGAAATTGACACATTTTGTGATCGGTCGGATACATATGATTGAAACCAGGTTAGCGTGCGATCACCAATGCCAGGGTTTTTAAGTTTTTCTAACAAGATGCCATGGTCTACTGTGTCAAAGGCCTTGGCAAAATCAAGTAAGATGGCTCCAGTTAGGTTTCCTTGTTCCATCCCAGCTTGGATATCATTGCAGACTTTTAAAAGGGCGGTTGTAGTTGAGTGATTTGGACGAAAGCCTGATTGATCCGGGGTTTTATGTAGTCCCAATATTGATAATAATCACGTAATTGTGTGTAGACGCATTTTTCCAAGATTTTTGACACTACAGGTAGCAACGATATTAGACGGTAGTTGCATACCAAAGTACTGTCACCACTTTTATGGATAGGTACCACTCTCGCAGTCTTCCAGAGTTTGGGTATGTATCCAGTCGCCAATGATTCATTTATTAGGGTTGCGACAGGATTTGCAATTGCCGGCGCACTGATTTTCAGCAGCATTGCTGGTATTTGATCAGGTCCAGACTGGTATTTCATTTTTTGCTTACGGAGAAGTTTAGTTACGACACTGACAGGCACTGGTCTAAAACTGAATTCCTGTCTGATACAGGGACTTTGCACAGTTGGAGGGGCCTGACCTGCAGGAGGCCTCTCTGATTGCATGTCATTTCCTAGCTTGGCAATCAAAGTGGTGGCGCATCCGACAAAATAATCATTAAAGCATTTGCTACATCTAGGGGGTGTTGCAGGGTTTGGTTGTTTACTTCTACAGCAGCTGGCTGGGAGTGGACTGGGGTGCTTGTATGTTACTTATGGTTCTCCAAAAGTTTTAAGGGTTTGATATGTTATTGTTTAGATTTTCATTGAAGTAATGGGTTTTGGGCATTTTTGTTTGTTTTGTGCATTCATTCCAGCATTTTCGGTATTCGTAGTGATCGTTCATGGAACCAGTACTCTTGAAATTTGACCATAGTGAATCTCTAAGCTGGTACATTAGTGTAAGATCAGCTGTAACCCAGGGGAGATGGGTCCCTTTTACTCGCACTTTACGCAGCGGGGCATGGGAATTCCAGACTTGCAGGAGCTTAGACTGAAAGTATTCAACTGCACAGTCTAGGTCTGGGATTAGGTTTAGCCTGTACCAGGGGAGCTGTTTGAGATCACTTAGGAAGGATTCAAGAATAAATTTCTTGAAAGACCTGGTGGTTATTACTAGGGATGAGCTGAACACCCCCCGAGTTCGGTTCGAGCCCGAACACGAACTTCCCATTTGTTCGGGTCCGAACCCGAACCCGAACTCGAACCCAATGCAAGTCAATGGGGCTGAAAATTCAGTTTTTAGAGTGCCCTCCAAGATGGCATATATGCTAGATATTTGCCATAAAAGGTGTATGGGGGTCCAGGTAGTGACCTGGGGGACAGGAAACAAGGACAAAAAGTAAAAAAAAAAAGTTTTTAAAGGGACAGTGAGTTTTCCATGAAATAAGGGTTAAAAATAAAAACCAAAAATTCCTTCAAATATCGTGCCTAGGAGGTCCCCATAAAATGCCCGTGAAGTGGCGGATTTCTAGGATGTATAGAAACACTTGAAAACCAAAAAATGACGTTTCATATGACAGTAAATGCTTTTCCTTTAATCTATCCATAAACAACAGTGCCGTCACACCGTAACCCCTCTGAGGATATGAATCTGATACAGGCGTCAGTGGCAGTGCACCCAAATATTGTGCTTTTGGTGCCAGGCCTACAAGTACTATCATACAGTAACCCCTCTGTGGTATTGTGGAAGAATGCAGGGGTGAACCATGTGGTCCTATATTGAAAAGTTTTTGATCTGTTAATGGGCGTCAGTGCACCCAGATATTGTGACTTTAATGCCAGGCCAGCAAGTATCATCATACAGCAACCCCTCTGTGGTATTGTGGAAGAGTGCAGGGTTGGACCCTGCGGTTCAAAAAATTAAATTTATATAAATCTGGCACAGCCGTCAGTGCAGCCAAATATTGTGCCTTTCATGGCAGCAAGTGCATTCACATCGTAACCCTTTTGTGGTATTGTGGAAGAGTTCAGTGCTGGAGGTTTTGTGAATGCAGAAGACATCCCCGATCTATTCCATTACGTCAGCATCAGGGGATTGATAACTGCTGATCCAGGACTGATTCATTTTTATAAATGTCAGCCGGTCTACAGAGTCGGTGGACAGACGCACTCTTTTGTCTGTGACAAAACCTCCAGCGGCACTGAACGTCCTTTCGGAAAGCACGCTAGATGAAGGGCAACCTAGTAGCTGCATAGCATATTGGCTTAGTTCTGGCCAGTGATCCAATCTCAACACCCAGCAAGCCAGTGGATCATCTGCTGGAAACGTATCCAGGTCTGCCCTTGCCCCTAGGTAGTCCTGCACCATATGGTGAAGACGCTGGCAATGGGTGCCTACATTTGACTTCCCTGGGCGTCGAGGACTAAATTTTTTTTTTAAATGCATCAGTCAAGCGGCCCTGACCTTCACCACTATTCCTCTGATCATCCGCTGCCTCAGAAGCACGTGTGTCAGCACTTGGTAATCTACCAGTGCCTGGAAAGGTGTTACACAAGTGTCGCTTTAGAGCGTCCTCAAGTTTTTTCATCCTGTGCTCCCTCTGTGCAGGCAGGATAAGCTCTGCAACTTTCCCCTTGTATCGTGGATCAAGAAGGGTTGCCAACCAGTAATGATCCCTCTCCTTGATAGCACGAATCCTGGGGTCCTTTAGCAGGCTTTGCATCATTAGGGAGCCCATGCAGCATAGGTTTGAGGTGGCATTAGCTTCCGAGTCTTCCTGGTCAATGAGGATGACCGTATCGTGCACTTCCTCCTCCCAGCCACGCAAAACCCTCCCTTGAGGAATCCCCACCTTTAATGCCCCCACTACTTAAATACTCCTCATCCTCCTCCTGTCTGATCTGAGTAGGACCTGCTGGAATGCTGTCTGCGGAAAGACTGGGGCCTTGAGAGCTAGAGAAGGCCTCCTCTTCCTCCCGCTGCTCTGCCTCTAGAGCCACATCTATAATTCCCCCCAGAGTGTGCTCCAGCAGGAACACTAAAGGAATTGTGTCACTGATGCATGCACTGTCCCTGCTCACCATCCTCATTGCCTCCTCAAATGGTGACAGTACAGTGCATGCATCCTTGATCATCAGCCACTGCGGGGGGAAAAAAAACCAAGTTGACCTGAACCTGTCCTTGTGCCATACTCACACAGGTACTCGTTGATGCCCTCTGCTGCTTGTGCAGACGCTGCAGCATTGCTAATGTCGAGTTCCACCTGGTGGGCATGTCACAGATCAGACGGTTTGTGGGAAGGTGGAATTCTCTTTGAATTTCTGCCAGGCGAACGCTTGCTGGGAATGATCGTCTGAAGTGGCTGCAGACTTCTCTGGCCTGGATGAGAAGCTCTGGCAGCCCTGGGTACTTGGTTAGGAAACGCTGTACCACCAGATTTAGGACGTGTGCTAGGCATGGTACATGCGTCAATTTACCCTTGCGTAGGGCGGAGAGAAGGTTGCTGCCATTATCGCAGACGATCATTCCCAGCTCAAGCTGACAACATTTCTGACCCGGTGTGGCTCCTGTCCCCTAAACAAACCAGCTCAAGCACAGTATGGCATCTTTTTGCTTGAGCCATTGCGTAGACCCTGTCAGGCGTCGGTTTAACTGCCACTTCGCCAGAGACAGAGAAGGAGGAGGAGGAAGAGGAGGAGGAAGAGGTGGTGGTGGTGGAGCAGACAGACCTCATACAAGCAGCTTTCTGGAGGCGTGGTGGATGAAAAAGCTCCAGCACAGAGCCCCGTCTTGGATCCCTCCCAGCTGCGATCAGAGTTACCCAGTGTGCTGTGAAGGAAATGTAATGACCCTGTCCATGCTTGCTGGACCACGTGTCTAAAGTCACATGCACCTTGCTGCTGACTGCCTTTCCCAATGACTGGATAACATTGTCTTCCACGTGCTGGTATAGTGCTGGAATGGCCTTGCGTGAAAAGTAATGGCGTTTTGGAACCTGCCACTGTGGTACAGCACATTCAGCAAATTCACGGAAGGGAGCAGAGTCCACCAGCTGGAAAGGCAGCAGCTGCAATGCGAGTAATTTTGCTAAGCTGGCATATAGACGCTGTGCTTGGGGATGGTTGGGACTATATTTTTTCTTTCGCTGCAGCAGCTGGGGCAACGTAATCTGACTGCGTAAATCTTCAGCCACTGGGATGATGTCACATTGTGAGGAAGGAGCTGGTACATCCATTACTGTAGCATCATCCCTGTCGGTGGAGGTTGTAGGCAATGACATGGCAGGATATACAGTGGGGGTAGAGACAGATGAGGAGGAGGAGGACCTACGCAAAGTTTTGCGCCAACGGGATGTGTGGCACTTGTTCATATGTCGCCTCAAGCACGTGGTACCCAAGTGTCCGGTATCTTTCCCACGCTTAAGCTTCATCTGACATAGATTACAAATAGCAACGCTGCGCTCTACTGCACATTTCTTAAAGAACTCCCAGACAACAGAGTTCCTGCGTGTGTTCTTTGAGACAACAGCGCTCTGCACCGGAGCAGCTCTGACTTGTGATGCCTTGGACTGGCTAGTGCTACGGTTGGTCACAGAGGATGTTGTGCCTCGTATTTGCTGTGCCTCCTCCTCCTCCTCTTCCTCACTTAATTCCACCCAGGTGGAGTCAGTGACCTCATCATCATTGTCATTTTCACCCCCTATCTCCTCGTCACTGGAGCCAACTTGGCAGTATGCTGCAGCTGCTGGGGCAACATGAGTGCCAGTTATTTGTGTGTCATCACTGGCACCCACTTCCTCTAGGTTGATTATACTCCCTTCCTCAACTTCAGAGATTGAATCAGAGCACTGTACTTGCTGCGCATCCTCAAGCAGCATGTCACTCTCATTCAGTGGTGTAGTTAGGTTTTGTGCTGCCCTAGGCCTGACTAAACTCGTGCACCCCCTAATTTAAATTTGACGCACCCCTTCCTGTCAAGGGCACACCTCTTCCTGGTTAATCCCCACCCTTCCTCTTTAAGCTCCACCTTTTCCTCTTAGAACTCCGCCTTTTCCTCTCTTTATATTAAAAGTGGATACCAAGTGCCTACTTGTATATTTTGTATACCATTTCAAATGTATCTATTGAGATAAAGAAAATTATGAAATGTTTAAATTCAAGCATTTTTACAAAGAACAACCACGCATGTCAAGTAAACGGGATCACAGCCGCTCTAATTGGTTGAATAATAAAATCCACAGAAACGTGCACTGCATATGAGCGTATCACAGAGCTGCACAGCAATAAGACCCACAGAAATGGGCACTGTGTATGAGCATATCACAGAACGGCACAGCAATAAAACTCACAGTAATGTGCAGTGTGTATGAGCGTATCCCAGAGCTCCAGGGCAATGAAACTCACAGTAATATGCAGTGTGTATCACAGAATCCACAGCAATAAAACTCCCAGCAATGCAATGTTTGGTGTGTGTCAGCGTATCAGAATCCACAGCAATAAAACTTCCAGCAATGCAATGTGCGGTGTGTATGAGTGCATCAGAATCCACTGCAATAAAACTCCCAGCAAACCGAGTGTATATGAGCACACAGCAATTATGCTGTGGAGCCATCTTGTCAGCAGTGGGGTGCCACTGCCAGAGGGTGCACTGTAGCTTTGATTCCCTTCCCGGTGGGTGTTCAGTCCAGAATAGTCTGTGTTAACGAAAGGGCGGGCAGCTGCGCGCTTGCGTTTCACGTGGTTCAGCCAGTCATGTGGTACTGAGACTCAGAGAAATGGCAGTGAAATGCCCTGATGTTCGGTGGTTTCAATCAGCAGGTTTATTCAGGCGAACCCCATAGGTTTCAATGTTAAAAATATTCCCGCTTTTATGCAATATCTAATAAATCATTTATTATTTTAATCTGCAGTAAAAAGTCTTTACTTATTGATTTTTTTTTAGTACCTTTTAGTCATTTTTCAGATTTTTTTGGGCAAAATTTCCCCCCTTTTTTTTAATAGCAGTTTCTTTTTTCTGTAACAGAACTTTTTATTATCAATCATAGGATCTTATATGTAAATTCCAGACATTTTCGTTCAGTAGTTCTTTTGAAAACAGTAGGCCACGGGTTTGCGGTGGCAGAATTCAGCGGCCGACTCCATGCACTTTTTGGACCCTCCGGTGAATGGTGAATTCACTGCAGGGTGGGGAAATTTTATTCTCCTAAGTGCAAGGAACTACAGAACACCAAAAAGTTGGCGTCATTTTGGTGCTCTGTGAGTAACCCATTTAGTGGTGAGGTTTTTTGCTGCCCCCTGGAAAGTGAAAGCCTAGGCCTTGCCTACCCAGGACATACTTGAAAATTAGTGAAATCTCAATGTATCTTTCCTGGTAAAATACTTTGCAAAAGTAAAAAAAAATAATAATAATTTTTTTGGGGGTGGGGCCACCCAGTGCGGGCCGCCGCCCCCTGGAAAGTGCCGCCCTAGGCCTGGGCCTAGTCGGCCTAGGCCAAAATACACCACTGCTCTCATTGTAGTCAAACAATTCAGCTGACTGCGTGTGTGATAGCGAGGCTACGGCAGGAGTAGCTGTGGACATGGAGGCTGCATTAGATGCTTTGGCAGCTGAGGTGGACTGTAAAGCACTAGAAGCCTGGCTGGCAGAGGACCCGGAGGATGAGGATGGCCTGGTTAGCCAATCCACCAAGTCCTCTGTATGTTGCTGCTGCTTAAGATGGCCAGCACCAGTTAGAAAGGACATGCGTGCCCCTGCAGAGGATGCACCACGTCCACCACGACCAGAGGCACAGCCTCCCGACACAGGGGCTGCTTGCCCTCTTATCTGTGTCTGGGAGCATCTGCCTGTCCTTTTTGTTCTTTCAGACATGGTGAGTGATATATAGATTAATATATACAGAACTCTGATTCAACTCTGGTATAAAGATTTAAAGAACTCTGGTATAACTCATTGAGACACACTGATAGCTGGCAGCCAGTGACGAGACACAGATCACCTCAATTCACAAATGTTTTAAAGAAATTAGTGAGCCCCAAAATAATGTGTGGTACTGGATGTGGGACGAGACACAGATCACCTCAATTCACAAATGTTTTAAAGAAATTAGTGAGCCCCAAAATAATGCGTGGTACTGGATGTGGGACGAGACACAGATCACCTCAATTCACAAATGTTTTAAAGAAATTAGTGAGCCCCAAAATAATGCGTGGTACTGGTTGTGCGACGAGACACAGATCACCTCAATTCACAAATGTTTTAAAGAAATTAGTGAGCCCCAAAATAATGCGTGGTACTGGATGTGGGACGAGACACAGATCACCTCAATTCACAAATGTTTTAAAGAAATTAGTGAGCCCCAAAATAATGCGTGGTACTGGTTGTACGACGAGACACAGATCACCTCAATTCACAAATGTTTTAAAGAAATTAGTGAGCCCTAAAATAATGCGTGGTACTGGATGTGGGGCGAGACACAGATCACCTCAATTCACAAATGTTTTGAAGAAATTAGTGAGCCCCAAAAAGATTTGCTGGCACAGTGAGTCACAGTGACAAGACACAGAAGATCACCTCAATTCACAAATGTTTTAAAGAAAGTTGTAAACCCCAAAAAATCTTGCTGGCACAGTGACAAGACACACATCACCTAAATTCCCTGATATTTGTTAGAAATGAGACCCCCCAGACCCCCCCAGTAGTGTGGCAGACCGGCTGTCATGCCTCAGCCCTGAGAGTCTGCTGTGGTCAGCCTGGGTCACTTGCTCTCTATACCTGCTCCCCACCTAAGGGTTAACTCCTGTGTCTGAACCTGAGGATTCTGCATATAACCAGACCACACCCTCCTCCCCTTTGCTCTTTCATTTTGTGTTTTTCCCTTCCTGTGTCCAGAGGTCTTGAGAGCTCCCTCTTGTCATTGTATGTCTCCAGATTATTTTGCTCTGCCGTGCATCCTTGCTGTGTCTGCATTACCTGGGTCCTGCTTGCTGGAAGATCCACTGCGTGGCCCACTATCCAGTGGGTTCAGAGACACTCTAGTGGCTTTCAGCCCTCCAGCTCTCTCCAAGGAGACCAACCTTCTATCAAGGTACATTTGCCTAAAGGCTCCTGCTTCTCCTCAAGCGGATCTGGAGAGCGACTACGTGGTCCACCATCCACTTGCCTATTTTCTGTGTTACCGTTTGTGCTGTGCTGGACTGCTTGCTGTGAACCATTCTGCAATACAGCCTTATTGTACATATACTGCCTCCAGTGTCTTTGTGCCTGCTTATCCCCAGCGCTTGGGATTATATATCACAACACAGAGGCTGTGCCATGGCTCCTTCGTGGCGCGAGCCTGACATAATGAAAGAGCCAAACACCAGGCCCGTGGGGGTAAATCATGCACTGGAGGACATTGCTTATCAGCTGCTGCTTGTGGTAGAGGATGTATGGAATCTTATGGACTGTTTTCCTCTTACACCTGGCCCTGTCAGGCCTTCACCAGAGAGCAGAGCATTGCAGCAACCAGCTGTGGCTAATCGCTCTCCACCTGAATGCAGAGCCCAGGCACCTTCTGTGGAGTCACAGAAAGAAAGGCGTAGAAGGCTGAACCAATGCTTCTACTGCGGGTCAGATCTGCACCGAATAGATGTCTGTCCTATCAGACCTGCTAAGCCTCCAGCCGCTGGTCCTGTGCCACGCCAAGCTGCTGGTCCTGTGCCACGCCAAGCTGCTGGTCCTGTGCCACGCCAAGCTGCTGGTCCTGTGCCACGCCAAGCCGCTGGTCCTGTGCCACGCCAAGCCGCTGCCAAATCCCGTCAGACTCCAGTCGCTACCAAGCTTCGCCAAGCGGCTGCCAAGCCTCGCCAAGCTGCTGCCAAGTCCCTTCAGACTCCAGTTGCTGCCAAGTCCCGCCAGACTCCAGCTGCTGTCAAGTCTCGTCAGGCTACCAATGTTGGCAAGCTTCGCCGAACTCCTGTACCCAGGAGGCCTGCATCCTGTGTGGTCTCCTCGGAGGAGGAGAGTTCTAAGGAGGACTCGATTGCCGAGTACATGGAGACCCTGCCTACTGAGCCCAGTGAGGAAGAACCCATGGGTGTGGAGCCGACATTCCCTACAGACCAAGAACCTATGGAGGTTGCTCCTCTCCTGGTGGCCTCTACTATGACCCCCCAGACTGCTAAGCATCCTCAAGGTGGTCCTGGGCGACAAATTGGGGCCCTGCTTAAGAGACCTGCATTCAATTCGGGGTTCTATGGTTGTGACACCCTACCTTCTGAGACTCAACCAAGCCCACCAGACCAAATCCAGACTCTGTCCATAGCCTCTGATGGCTTCATCGTGCCGGACTCTGAGCTTGCTGTATATGAACAGTGCCTGGCAGCTAAGGAGCCAGTTCCTTCACCCATCGTCGTGGGGGTTGCCACCAGCAGCCCTCTCACGCCTGTGCCACCTGTGACCAGTCCTACTCCTGAGGGCTGCGTCTGGGCATCCAACGGGACTTTGGTCCGGAAAGAGGACTTGGAAATCTTTGAACAGGTCCTACATGCTCAAGGGGACATTTATGATGATCCAGACTCAGACTCTGATAGTTGGTGGTAACCTCCTTGCTACTTCCCTGATATGGCCATGTCCTAGGTGCCCGGAGTGCACCTTGTAAGGAGGGAGGTACTGTCATGCCTCAGCCCTGAGAGTCTGCTGTGGTCAGCCTGGGTCACTTGCTCTCTATACCTGCTCCCCACCTAAGGGTTAACTCCTGTGTCTGAACCTGAGGATTCTGCATATAACCAGACCACACCCTCCTCCCCTTTGCTCTTTCATTTTGTGTTTTTCCCTTCCTGTGTCCAGAGGTCTTGAGAGCTCCCTCTTGTCATTGTATGTCTCCAGATTATTTTGCTCTGCCGTGCATCCTTGCTGTGTCTGCATTACCTGGGTCCTGCTTGCTGGAAGATCCACTGCGTGGCCCACTATCCAGTGGGTTCAGAGACACTCTAGTGGCTTTCAGCCCTCCAGCTCTCTCCAAGGAGACCAACCTTCTATCAAGGTACATTTGCCTAAAGGCTCCTGCTTCTCCTCAAGCGGATCTGGAGAGCGACTACGTGGTCCACCATCCACTTGCCTATTTTCTGTGTTACCATTTGTGCTGTGCTGGACTGCTTGCTGTGAACCATTCTGCAATACAGCCTTATTGTACATATACTGCCTCCAGTGTCTTTGTGCCTGCTTATCCCCAGCGCTTGGGATTATATATCACAACACAGAGGCTGTGCCATGGCTCCTTCGTGGCGCGAGCCTGACACCGGCAGTAACAACACACAACTATCTCCTTTAAAATCTCCTCTGAGATGCATGCAGAATCGGCACGTGGAAACGTTATATAGTGTGCTGCGGGACTTAGCTCTGTGAGCCCATGATTGGGCACAATTTGCCCAATCAGGACTCTGAGCGGTGATTGGCATCGTTTTGAACCAGTCTTGCACCAGACCTGTGGTCAGCTGCAAGGCTGTAGCCAATTACGAGCTTCAGGCCAGTGGGAAAATGCATTGTGGTCCATTGTGGTCGAACATGCGGCGAACACCCGGAAATGTTCGGTGTTTGCGATCTAGTCGAACAGGCCAAGTTCGGGTCGAACTCCGAACCGTTTCGAACCAAACAGCTCATCCCTAGTTATTACCTTTGGTGGAGATTTCAAGACTTTTATTTTGCGCAAGCAGTACACTAGACAATGGTCACTAAAGCTATTAGCAAGAACGCCTGCCTCCTGTATTCTATCAGGAGATGAGGAGAGAATCCAGTCCAGCAAGGTATGGTTAGGGCTTTTCATATTAATGCGAGTGGTGGAGGAGATTAATTGAGTTAGCTGCAAAGTTTTAAACAGTGTGCAGTGTTTATTGTTTTTTGGATTTAGCCAATCTGTATTAAAATCGCCGAGGACCAGCAGTTCACTTTTTTGGTTTTGGGCAAGTAAGTTATTAAGGATTTGAGATATGTCAGAAAGGGAGTACACTGGAGCGCTCGGTGGGCGATAGAACCCAGCAACAATGATTGATTTACTGAATGGGATCTTAATTATACCAGAGAGGAAATCAAAGGTGACAGGAGAGCTAGGAGTTTGTAAGGGGGTGAACTTTAAGGACTCCTCAACATAAATAACAATTCCCCCTCCTCTCTTTGCTCTGTCTTTTCTATAAGATGAATACCCCTGTATTGATATGGCAGAGTCTGGTACTTTTGGGGTTAACCATGACTCCGTGAGCACAATGATTTTGGGTTTGTAATAGCAACACCAAGCCTGAAGCTCATCCAATTTAGGGAGTAATACTGACATACAGGAGGAGGCAGCTCACAGCACCTCACATGTAAAGGGAAAGGAACAAAATGACAGAGCGACGATGGAAGGGTGTGTCCAGCTGTTATGCACACCCACACAGGATCTGGCACAGGTATTAACCCCTGAGTGGAATGTTGAAATGAAGCCAGCAGCAAACATTTTGGCTACAAGCAGGCTCCACAGGGCTGAGGCATGACAGAGCATGCCCTGAGTGATCTATATTAGAATATATGTTATATATATATATATTGCGTGAGCAGCGTCCAATTTAGCAGACAGATGAATAAATAGTAGCTTTTGGGGGGCGTGTCCAGATGTTGCAGCGCACGGTCACATGGTGGAGTAGCTCCCGCGGCCGGCGCTGATTTTTGCAAACCTGCGACTTCTGAGGGGTACCCCGAGGCACTCTCTCGGCTCTATTAGATGGGGGAACATCCTCTGCACCCACGATGGCACCTCCCAAGGCTCAACGAGCGATAGAACCGCCAAAATCTACCTGGAAAGAGCGCGGTAAGGAGGCCCAAGATGGCGGCTCCCTGCAGCGTGAGATTTCTCCAGACTCAGATGCGAACACCTCAGCCCGGCTTCAGCTGTCTGACTCCTTACCTCCGTCGGAGAGTAGATTGCATGCAACACTGCAGGACCTCCGCACGACCATACAGGCAGATATTAAAGGGGCGCTGCAGGAGCTGAGTCGTGACGTCCAAGATTTGGGTGAGCATACGGATGCGTTGGAAACTAAGGCAGATGATTTATGTCTCGCCCATAATGATCTGGTGGATAGGCATCAGGCCTTGCAAGTGGCCCGCGACTCCTTGGAACTTAAAATGGCTGATATTGAAGACCCTGGCCTCCATATTTCCCTGACTTCTCCCCCTCTAATTTTCATTTTAAGTCTACCGTAAATGTGGATGATGTGTGGTTGTTTGCCCATGAGTAAACCCCAGTTCCGGGTTTTTTCGATGAATGTTAGGAGGCTGAATGTTCCGCACAAATGGAACATTCGGATTAGAGGTGTTGCAGAAGCAGTCACGTTGGTGGATTTACAACCATACCTCTTGGAGCTGTTTCAAGTTCTGCTGCCCGATACTACACCGCTAGACCTGCTGCTGGATTGGCCACACCGTCTACCACGAGCAAAAATCCGCCCTCATCAGTGGCCCGTGATGTTGTCATGCGGGTCCATTTCTTTCATATCACGGAGGCCTTGATGTCCGCGTCCCGCAAATCCATGCCGCTGCCCGCCCCTTATGCCTCCATCTCCTTTTTTGCTGACCTCTCAGCAGTAACCATGTCCAAACGCCGTGAATTCTCCTCGCTCACGAAGCTCCTTCGTAATCACAAGCTGGTGTACAGATGGGGTTTTCCCACAAAGCTTTTAGTGTGGAGAGGTGGAACCCTACATGTCATCCCTGATATTAACACTGGATTACAATTCCTGAAGGAGTGGAATATTCTGGCTGACTTCTCACCCCCACGCGAGCCTCCTTCATCACCGATCAAAGTCTCCCCGGAATGGCATAGAATCCGGCCTAAGTGACAGATCTTTTTCCCTTTTTGAGGATCTTACCTCTGCTTGTGCTCGTGGGAAGGTTTTAATGTTCTCTGTTCATGTTGGTATCTCTAAATGTGTGTGTCCAAGCTCCAGTTGGATTGGGGACATACTTGATGCCTAATGCCTCCCTGACGCACCTACTGTTTTTGTGGTTTCCTTATGTGCCTTGGGACCCTCTACTTGTTTGCTCAGCTCTTTGTGCTCGCGCTGGGCTATGAGTAGCACTTCGTCCTATCGTCACCCTTTTTGAGTCTTCCTGGACTTTTCTTGTTTTTGTACAATTTTTTGCCACTATGGTATGACTCTGTTTGCTGTATCCTTGTGATGCAGTGTGGTTTGCGTTTGTTTTTTTTTCTCTTTTTTTTCTCCTTTGGCTTTTTTTTCTTTTTTGTATGTTGTTATGCTCTCGAGACCCTGGCCTCCATATTTCCCTGACTTCTCCCCCTCTAATTTTCATTTTAAGTCTACCGTAAATGTGGATGATGTGTGGTTGTTTGCCCATGAGTAAACCCCAGTTTCGGGTTTGTTCGATGAATGTTAGGAGGCTGAATGTTCCGCACAAACGTCATGCTTTGTTTCGTGATCTTCCCAAGGTTAAGCCGGCGATAGTCTGCTTGCAGGAAAAGCACTTTTGCACTTCACACGCCCCGCATTTGAAATCTGCTATATACCAGGGAACTATAGGCCAGTTAGTCTTACGTCAGTAGTGGGGAAATTAATGGAAACCATGTTAAAGGAAAGGATTGTTGAACATCTAAAAACACATAGATTACAGGATCAGAAACAACATGGGTTTACCTCAGGGAGATCATGCCAAACTAATCTTATTGATTTTTTTGATTGGGTAACAAAAATAATAGACACAGGTAGTGCAGTAGACATTGCTTATTTAGATTTCAGTAAGGCTTTTGATACTGTTCCGCATAGAAGGCTTATCAATAAATTGCAATCTTTGAGTTTAGATTCCAATATTGTTGACTGGATTAGGCAGTGGCTGAGTGACAGACAACAGAGGGTTGTGGTAAATGGAGTTTATTCGGCACAAGGTCTTGTTACCAGTGGGGTACCTCAGGGGTCAGTACTTGGACCCATTCTCTTTAATATTTTTATTAGTGATATTGCAGAAGGTATTAATGGAAAAGTATGTCTTTTTGCTGATGACACAAAGATTTGCAACAGGGTTGACGTTCCTGGAGGGATCAGCCAAATGACAAATGATTTAGGTAAACTAAAAAAATGGTCGGAGTTGTGGCAATTGAGTTTTAATGTGGATAAGTGCAAGATAATGCACCTGGGACGTAAAAACCCAAGGGCTGAATATAGAATATTTGATACAGTCCTAACCTCAACATCTGAGGAAAGGGATTTAGGGGTCATTATTTCAGAGGATCTAAGGGTAAGTAGTCAATGTAATAGAGCAGCAGGAAATGCTAGCAGAATGCTTGGTTGTGTAGGGAGAGGTATTAGCAGTAGGAAAAGGGAAGTGCTCATGCCACTGTACAGAGCACTGGTGAGACCTCACTTGGAGTACTGTGTGCAGTACTGGAGACCGTATCTCCAGAAGGATATAGACATCTTAGAGAGAGTTCAGAGAAGGGCTACTAAAATGGTGTACGGCTTGAAGGAGAAAAGTTACCAGGAAAGGCTTAATGATCTTAACATGTACAGCTTGGAAAAAAGACGAGACAGAGGAGATATGATAGAAACATTTAAATACGTAAAGGGAATCCACAAGGTAGAGGAAGGGAGTATATTTAAAAGGAAACAAAATAGCAAAACAAGAGGACATAGTCTTAGATTAGAGGGGCAAAGGTTTAAAAGTAACATCAGGAAGCATTATTTTACTGAGAGGGTGGTGGATACATGGAACAGTCTTCCAGTAGAAGTGGTAGAGGCCAAAACAGTAATTGAATTTAAGCAAGCATGGGATAGGCATAAGGCTATCCTAAACAAAAGATAAATCCAGGTTAAGTATCCATGTAATTGGGCAGACTAGATGGGCCGAAAGGTTCTTATCTGCCGACATTTTTTCTATGTTTCTATGTTTCTACCCAGTTTCGTTTCATTCTACTACCCAGACGAAGTCCAAAGGCGTCTCAATCCTTTTTCATAAGGACTGGGCTTTCAAGTGCCTGACTCAATATACTGACCCGCTGGGACGTCTTTTGATTTTGGTGGGAACTATGAATGAATTACCAATTACTATTGGCAATCTGTTTCCTAAAAAAAGGCATATAGTAAGATTAAGGAGATTGCAGAGGGAACCCTTTTACTGTGTGGCGATTTTAACTGCACTCCAGTCCTGACCCGTCAGTTGATACACAACCGGGCAAGACCCGAGTCGTATCAAGCAAACCGCATCCTTCTAGCCGCCAGTTACATGAGTTTATGCACTCCTCTGACCTCTATGACACGTGGAGACTGTGCAATCCCTCCGCCAGGGACTATACGTTTTTCTCTCCAGTTCACTCGTCCTATAGTCGCATTGATCTAGGTTTAGTACATGGCTCCACTGCCCCTCGACTCCTGGCCGCCCATATCGCTTCCATAACCTGGTCCCTAATTGTGAGTGATGTTGACGTGACTGATACCTCCAAGGTGTTGCAGGAGTACTTTGAATTGAATGTTACGGAGGAGGTGGCCATCTCCTCGGCGTGGTTAGCACATAAGGCTGTGATGCGGGGTCACCTGATTCAAAGGGGGGCTAAACGGAAAAGGGAAATGGGTCTTCAAGTAGCCTCTTTGCAGTGTCAACTCTCCATTTTAGAATCCCGACATAAAATCTGCCCTACGCCTGACCTTTTATCCCAAATGACGTCCCTTCGGCGAGACTTAACTCACCTCAACATACGGTCCTCTGATACGTTGTTTGAATTATGCCCATTACAGCTAAGGTAATAAAGCAGGATGCTTGCTGGCATCAAAGTTAAAATCCAAATGCCTCCAAACTAAGATACCTCGCCTACTGGATAAAGGGGGGACATGATTTATAACCCAGTTAAGATTACGGAAGAATTCGCAGACTATTTGTCAGGATCGGGTAACCCCGCTTGCAGACTGTAAGCCAACAGACCCTGACCAACCGGTCCTTAGAAATGGCCGGGTTATGGTCAGTAATACTGAGAATGATGAACACAAATAAAGTGGTGGAGTGCAAAGAAAAACAACCTGCGGAATAAAGTAACCCACAATGCTCTAGCTAGCCGGTCCTTAATAATGGCCGGGTTAAGCAGGGCAAACCAACAAAACACACATAGGCAGGGGTTAAGGAAATAGAGGTCCATTATACTATGCCAGAAATCAGGGCGCCAGAATACAGGGAAGTCGAGACAAGCCGGGAACGTATAAACCAGGAAATCAGTCAGAATAGGAATCAAGAAATAACAACAAGGCACTAGGAGTAACAGGAACCACGCTAGGGCAACTTGCTAAGAGAAAGGAAGCCCTTTAAATAGAGCCACAGCACTACCTATTGGTGCTCAGAGGAGACGCCCTGCTCTGCTATAGGATAGGTGGTCATGTGCTGCGATTGGTTGTCCTTCCTGCATGTTGCATCTGATTCGTGGGCAGCACCATTCCCTGTCCTGTAGTACACAGTACCCTGGAATAAGGCTTTCTGGATATCAGCTGCTGTGACGGCTGCAACATTTCCCCGGACATGGGGCGAAGGTGCAACATTTCCCTGGACATGGGGCGAAGGTGCAACATTTCCCCAGACATGGGGCGAAGGTGCAACATTTCCCCAGACATGGGCCACCGTGACACTATTACGCTTCATTATATAATTTGGGGAGCGATCCCATGACTCATACACCAAACTGGAGGAGATAGCTCGGTTCCTTCAAGGAGCTGACTTCCCCTCTTTGTCTCGATCACAGGTGGCAGACCTCCTTGCTCCCTTT